>JAFVLL020025531.1:0-48906 GCA_021397915.2 Tor tambroides | reverse complement strand
CGCACTCTTTCACAGATTGGAGAGCCTCTGCCCATCTTTACTTCGGAGAGACTCTGCCTCTCTAAGACATCCCTTTTATAGCTAATCATGTTACAGACCTGATGTCAATTAACTTAATTAGTTGCTAGATGTTCTCCCAGCTGAATCTTTTCAAAATTTCTTGCTTTTTCAGCCCTTTGTGCCCCCGTGCCAACTTTTTTGAGACAGGCATCAAATTTGAAATGAGCTCATTTATTGGATAAAAGTGTAAAATTTCTCCGTTTAAACATTTGTTATGTTCTCTGTGTTCTATTGTGAACAAAATATTGGCTCATGTGATTTGAAAGTCACATGAGCCAAAAAAAAGTTTTCATTTTATTCAAATTTTAAAAAAATGTCCCAACATTTCCGGAATTCAGGTTGTACTTTAAGAAAGAACTAAACTTTATGTATTATTATTATTCAACCACCATGCTCCTGATTGGTGTAATGTAGTAAAAAAAAATGTACATAAATGGTCATTTTCTCTGAAGAATTTTGAATTAAAAATAAGAATTATTCAATAGTTCTAATATGTAAATTTTTAGATTTCTAATGTATGTTGTGTATTGAACCTTTTCCAGTTTACAGGTAAGAGCATCACTACTACATAAAATATTGATGATTTTGCATGTTTTGACATGTACACATTATGATTGCTATTAGATTTATAAAACAGTGGTCAAATATTGTTTTTGTCTTCGACCTTCTATAATGATATTGTTACGTGTTAGCTCCTGTTTGCCTTTATTTGGTTTGTTTCCTGTTCTTATTATTAGTTAATCATTGTTCGTTCTGTTTCACCTGAGTTAATTAATCTCGTTTGCTCTGTTTCCTTGTCTTTATAAGCCGTCAGTTTCTGTATGTTCTTTGTCTCGGTTTAATGTTATTTTGTATGGTCTACGTGAGTTGATGCAGATTAATACCCCTTTACTTTAACTCCCTCGTCTTTGCCTTTACCTACAACCACGACCCCGTGACAGAAACCGAGACCAAGACTGACAATGGAGATCGCTGAGCGCTTTGCCACCCTGGCTCGCCGAGATCTCCCACTGGTGGAGTTTACACGAGAGTTCTGCAAGCTCGCCGTGATTACGGCGCTGGACGACGCTACGCTAAACTCTCTGTTCTGGATTGGGGCCAATTACCATCGCCCCGTGGACCTCCCAGACACCACAGGACAGAGCTGGAGGGAAGGGATCCTCCAGTGTCTGGAGAGTGTCCAGCCCCGATACAGAACCAGCCTGCCGTTCGCGGGGAAGTCAAGCCCGCCGTTCGCGGAGAACTCAAGCCCGCTGTCCACGAGGAAGTCATGCCCGCCATCTGAGGCTCACTCAGGCCCTCCAGTGTCGGCCCCAGCATGCAACTCCAAGCTTATGGATACGGCACTACCCCCAGAGTTCTCGACTCCTGTCCTCTCCCCAGAGTCCACTCCAAGATGCTCTCCTGAGTCTCCTTCACCTCCGCTGGTCCCATCCAGCTCCCCATCGTCTCCTGAGCCTCCTTGGTCTCCTGTGGCCTCAAGAGCCCGCTCCTCCAGAGTGACCCCCCAGAATTCCTAATTCTCCCCAAGAAAATTTTTTTGGGGTGGGGGGGGCATATAGCCAGGGTCATAGTGGGCGGGCCTCCCAAGTCTCCTGATCCGCCATGGCTTTCCGAGTCTCCTGATCCACCATGGCCTTCCAAGTCTCCTGATCCGCCATGGCTCCCCAGTATCCCTGTCCTGCACCAGCCTCCAGGGCGCCAGGGAGTAACTGTTACGTGTTAGTTCCTGTTTGCCCTTATTTGGTTTGTTTCCTGTTCTCATTATTAGTTAAACATCGTTCATTCTGTTTCACCTGAGTTAATCATCTCGTTTGCTCTGTTTCCTTGTCTTTATAAGCCTTCAGTTTCTGTATGTTCTTTGTCTCGGTTTAATGTTATTTTGTATGGTCTACGTGAGTTGTTGCAGATTAAAACCCCTTTACGTTTACTCCCTCATCTTTGCCTTTATCTACAACCATGACTCGTGACAGATATACAGTTGTTAAGATTAAATAAAGATTATATGATCTAAAATGTTAAATCATGTAGTAATTCTAAAAAAAAAAAATGAAATATCTTTGTGCACATTAGCATGTCAGTTCTGTGACTGCAAGTATTTACTAGTTGGTTTCTTACTGGCCAAAGTCCACCTACAAGTCTCAAAAAGCCCACCTACAAGTCTCATTCTGGCCTCTATGACTCAGGTCCCTCCTTCAGTTTACTGTAAGTCTAAGGGATTTTTTTTCACATCCGTCAGATGAAAATCGCCAGTCTGATCTCTTAGAAAAATAACAGCACACCTCTCCTCAGCAAGCTGCGTGATTTGAGGAATCATTCATGTCTGTAGCACAAACAGTGCATGACAAATTACAAGCTGAAGTTTTTTTTAGATCACGAGCATGAGCAATATTAAATCTGATGTTTGCCATAGTGAAAAAACTTTGCTCTGTTTTTGTGTGAAATCGGCCTCAACTGTAAAACTGCCCCAGCATCATCCATCACTGCCTGCCTCCTTCCTCTGCAGCTGTGCTCTAAGATTTATATCATTATTTTAGAAAAACCATGGCCAAAAGTGGAATGCTGCTGTTCTTTGTGGCATTAAATACAAGCATGTGTGCCATCACTTGTTGTGCCTCCTTTTGAGATTTGCTTTTCTTTATAGTTTGAATGAGAAATTGTGTTTCACATTGTTTTTTGCTTTTTATTTCTCCCCTGCACACAGTTATTTAGCTACAGTCGTCTGTAGCCATGTCAAAGGAGAGAGCGAAACCAGGACTGGAGGAAGAAAACCCCAAATGCACGGGTTCCAAGTTGTAGCACTCAGCAGCCATTAGGACGATGTAAAAATGGATCCTTTGAACAAGTAAATGAGTGTTCATACGGCATCCCAGAAACGGAGACCCCACACGCAGCAGGGTGAGTCATGTTTGCTCAGCAGTTTAGTGACCTTATTATACGTCTAACAGGTAATTTATTTTTTATTTTAGTAATCACTATCCAACGACATTATTAATGTTGGAAGGACATAAAACTTTATTTATAGCCCTTCGCATTCCAATCTCTATTCACCTTCGTTTAAATTGAGTTTGATTATAGAGTACGAGCCCGCCGAGTTTTCGCATCTATTCTGAAGCGTCTGTTTGACTTCAGCCCAGAAGTTGGCATGACTCGATCTCAGGTGTCCACTGCCGGGACTTTTGGTAAACGTTTGGCCAGGCATCGAAAGCCAAGTTTGGAAGTGTACCTGGAATACTTTGTTCTTAAAATAGAGCAAGGCGTTACCCTCTTTCCTGCCGGCCTGTTTGATGCTGACACAAACTGATGAATTACAACTTCACTGGAAATTATGAAGACAGAGAGAAAATAGAGTCATTTTGTGTAATTGTGGTCAAACTTTGAGCAGGCCGGTCATGTGTTGGGAACTTAAGTGTTTTGGAGTGTGATTATTTTTAGAAAGTAACTTTTTCATTCCATTAACACATTATGCTAGAACATTTCACAACCCATGTTGTCTTTTCCAAAGGCTTTTTTTATTGATATTGGAATGCTGACACTGTGTTGACATTGCATCAGTCCGCATGGACACTGTATTTTATGGTTCTGTTTCTTCAAGTGATTATGACGATGGAGAGGAATCTGTCTGACCAGATCAAAGACAGACGCTGTGTGAATATACGATTTTGGTTTTGAAACATGGGCTGAGATTCGAGAAATATCTGTTTATGAAGACCCCATAGAATCATGTTTTCTCAAGAATGGCAAAAATGTGTGATTTTGATTTTGAAACTTGGGCTGAGAATGGAGTTTTTAAATACCCCATGGAATTGTGTTTTCTCTCCTTTATTGACATATTTCCTATTGGAACAGGAAGTCTTGGTGTGACATATTGAATGTGCCAAAAAGCTATTACACGTTAATTTAAGGGTAGGGACATTTTCGTTCTAGAGAGAATTTTGATTGGACAAAAATCTGTGTAGTGCAGGAAGAGTCATTAATATTTTTTCTTTGCTTTCTCAGAAGAAACAATGCCTGTAAATTAGACATTTTAAATGTGTAGAACTTTTAAAAGTGTGTTTTTTCTCCAGCTTTTAGAGTACATAATAACGCAATAGACATAATATATATATATATATATATATATATAGTAAATATAGTAGAGATAGTAGAGATATACTGTAGTAGACATGGGGTGTATTCACACCTGTCTTGTTTGGTTCGATTGAAACAAACTCAAGTTTGTTTTCCCTCTTGGTGCGGACCTTTTAGGCAGGTGTGAATACAGCAATCGCACTCGGGTGCGGACCAAACAACCACACCGAGACCCAGCTGAAGAGGTGGTCTCAGTCCGCTTCCAAACGAACTCTGGTACAGTTCGTTTAAGGTGTGAATATGAACCGGCCTCGATCCGACCCAATTGGAGAAAGCACACTCAGAAACACACAGCTAGCGCATATAGTGCTGTTGTATGCATTTCAATAGCTTAAATCACTTGTTTTTAAACCGCAGTGCTTAAAAACTCGTGCAAATTATGAGTTTTCATGACCATGGCGCACAACAACGTGACGTGAGCGCACTAAATAGGCTAAAGCTCGCCTATTTTTGATTCCATTAACTAGATCACAAATGCCATTGTTATAAAAGATGTTTAGTCAGTTGTTTGCATGCTTGCTTATGTGTTTATTTATTTGAAACCTTTTAATAGCGTGAAACTGACTTTTTTTCTCAGAATACAGCTCAGAATAAATGTTAGTGAAGGTTTTGTGCATTCTTATGACACCACCAGCCAGTCAGCATCAATACAGTCAGTACAATCTAACAGCAATCAGTTGAATGCCTATTTTATCCAAAAACTGCAGCTGCAAGTCAGTGGATGAGTATGAGGAGTGAGGTTGTGCTTGTTTGTATTTTGCATTGTGAATTCACTGGAACTTGCAGTTATAGCATATACCAGCAGATTCTGCCACAATAAAAAGTGCACTGCATACATGCATGTACATACACACAAATATTAATTGCACAAAATGTCCAATGGGATTACTAACATTCCTGCCTGTCTCTTTTCAGAAATTTCCTCCCAGATTAAATCTTTCCTGTGGTTGGAAGAAAGAAAAAAGAAAAGAAAAACTAGCTCCCACACCCACCCAGACAGTACCATCCACACACAGAGTCTGGTGAAGGTCAGCATGTTATGAACATTGTAAACATAAACTCCTTTCGTTCAACATGACTCTGCATGCATCTGATGAAACATGTTCCATTCATTTAGGTGTGATATTCCACAGTCCAGATCTGCTATGCGATTAAGCCGCTACTGTGATTCAACAGAAACCACTAGCAACTGCACCAAGCCAACTTTTAAAATGAGGTGCGTCTATGATGTGTTCCTCCTCGGAATCCAGCACTGCCGTTCAGTGGAAAGAGAACACCGATCCGCAAATACATTAACAGGACATTGTCGCTCCGGGACTGGGATCTGACAACTTGTTGCAGGCCGTGAGATGAAGTGTTGGGATTAACCCGGTCACCATTCAGTGCTTCAGAGGAGGGCCAAAGAACGCCACTTAGGTGCTCCACCTTTGTCAGGATACTCAGCCAAAATGAGTTAATGTCCTGGAAGCTGGGGACGATTTTACCATCTGTCAGGCAAATCCGCCTGGACAGGCTGGGCTGGGGCTTTGCTGGCAGGCAGATGAGAGGCTGCTACCACCGAAGACTAATTAGTGCAAATAAGCACCTCCTGAGCTCCTCAATCCTATGACAACTCAAGCGAAAAATTCAAAAGACAAAGTTGGCAAGATACAGTTAAAACATAAATTTAATCAGTCAAAGACCTGTACAGGTCTTCTGGTCTTCACTTTTATTTATGTATAGCCACAAGATTTCCAATGCTCTGCTACTCTATGATCAGAATGTGTCGTAAATATACTGTACCATGTTGATCTCAGGACATTGCAACCCAGGAACAGGAAAAATGTGCCAAATGTGCCAAATATGCCATTTTTGCAAAACGTACCTACAGTATAATTCACTACAGTTATCATGTGAAACTAATACTAGAGGCAGTGAAACTACTCGTACTCACATAAATTATGCTTACAGAGGCCGATTATCAATCACTAAAAACTAATTTTTGCATGACTCTTTGCACAATACTGTGTTCTGACCAAAAAACTAAAATATATTAACATTTGTATCACCAGCTCCATAAGTATATCTTTGCCGATGTAGTAAACTTGTTCGGTAGCTCACCTGGTATACCATTGTACTTTCAATGCAGAGTGCTTGGGTACAAGTCCAGTGAAACACAGTTCAACAAAACAACTCAAAGACATGTTGAAACAAGGCACAGTGGCATTTTTTTGTCAACAAATGCATTTTCATTTCACATTTTATTCCAGTAACACTACTGGTTATGTTTAGAGTCAACGAGTGGCAAGACAAGATTAATGATCTATCGTGTTTGAAAGGAACATGCCACCTTCATTAAACACACCCTAAACATAATCAATAGTGTTAACGAAAGAAAACGTGAAAAGAAAATGCATTTGCTGAACCAAAAATGCCATTTTAACTTGTTTATACATGGCTTTGGGCTCTTTTGTTGAACTGTGTTTCACTGGATTCTTCTATGAGCACTCTGAATTCCAAGTACAACGCTGTACCAGGTGAGCTACCGAGCAAGTTTAAGTCGTCAAGTCAAGTCACCTTTATTTATATAGCGCTTTTAACAATACAGATTGTGTCAAAGCAACTTTCCAATATCAAAATAGGAAAATAGTGTGTCAGTAAGGTAAAATGACAAGATTAAACACTAAATTTTCATTTAAAGGCATATCATTATTGAATTCAGTGATGTCATCGTCCAGCTCAGTTCAGTTTAAATAGTATCTGTGCAATCAAGTCGATGATATCACTGGAAATTAAGTGTCCAAGCCAGAGGCGACAACGGCAAGGAACCAACATTCCATCAGTGACAGAATGGAGAAAAAAAACCTTGGGAGAAAACCAGGCTCAGTCGGGGGGGCAGTTCTCCTCTGGCCAGACGAACCAGCAGTTTAATTCCAACTGCAGCAAAGTCCGATTGTGTAAAGGACTCATCTGGTTCCTGAGGTCTTGTCCCGATGGCCGTCTAGGTGATGAGGTCTTCACTGGGGATCTGTCTCTGGGGCTCATCTATGTGTCCTGATCTCCGCTGACATTCAGGGCTGTAGAGGTCATCTACCACAGTCATCAGCCCTCATTCAGGACGGTGATGAGTCTGCTTACAGACAGGAGGTTAAGGAGCTGGCTGTCTGGTGCAGTCTTAACAACCTGGAGCTCAACACGCTCAAGACAGTGGAGATGATCGTGGACTTCAGGAGAAAGCCCCCTGCTCTCCCCCCACTCACCATCATGAGCACCGTAACAACAGTAGAGTCATTCAGATTCCTGGGCAGCACCATCTCTCAGGACCTGAAGTGGGACATTCACATAGACTCTATTGTCAAAAAGGCCCAGCAGTAGTTGTACTTCCTTTGCCAGCTGAGGAAGTTCAACCTGCCACAGGAGCTGTTCTACTCTGCCATCACTGAATCCGTCCTCTGCACTTCAATAACTGTCTGGTTCAGCTCAGCTACCAAATCTGACCTCAGAAGACTACAGAGGGTAGTCCGGACTGCTGAGCGAATCATTGGTACAACCCTCCCCAGTCTCCAAGAACTGTACTTATCCAGTGTGAGAAAAAGGGCTGGTAAAATCACTCTGGACCCCTCACATCCAGCACACTCCCTCTTTGAACTGTTGCCATCTGGTCGACGCTACAGAGCTCTGAGCTCCAGAACGGTCAGGAACAGGAACAGTTTCTTCCCTCAGGCAATCCATCTCATGAACACTTGAACTCTTAACAATAAACATGAAACACACAACACTATCATACTTTTTTTTTTTTTTATTTAACACACATACTTATTACATTTCAAATTTGCACCTAACATACCTGTACATACAAATTGTCTATTTTGTATATTGTGTTTGTGCTATTTTGCACATTGTCTATTTTGTATATTTGTACATTATTTTTTATTATCTGTGTCCTGTCCTGTCGCTGTCATTCTGTCGCACTGTGGAGCTTCTGTCACCAAAACAAATTCCTCGTATGTGTAAACATACCTGGCAATAAAGCTAATTCTGATTCTAAAGCTAATTCTGATCCACCATCTGATCTGGATACGGACTGGACCAGGGTGACTGAAGTGACCATCTGATCTGGATATGGACTGGATCAGGTGGCTACAGTGATCTCGGAATAAGAAAGAAACAGACTAATACTAGCATAGATGCCATTTTTCTTACGATGTAACAAGTACGTCGGGTGTTATCGGAAGTGTTCCCGGTTCTGGTTGACCTAATTAATGCAGCCTAACAATCCTTTAACGGATTTGAATATTAGAAGCATATTAGTGTGTTATGTGTACGCCAGGTTAAAGAGATGTGTCTTTAATCTAGATTTAAACTGACAGAGTGTGTCTGCTTCCCGAACAGTGTTTGGTAGATTGTTCCAGAGTTTGGCCGCTACATAGGAAAAGGATCTGCCACCCACAGTTGATTTTGATATTCTAGGTATTATCAAATGGCCAGAGTTTTGAGAACGCAGTGAACATGGAGGACTATAATGCGATAAGAGCTCACTCAAGTACTGAGGAGCTAAACCATTCAGGGCTTTATAAGTTATTAACAAGATTTTAAAATCTCTACAATGTTTACCATAAAGCCCAGTCAAATGTGTCTGTTTTGGAGAAAACTGTACACATTTTTAGCACTACTCACTTGCTTTGAAACTGCCATGAAATGCAAGAAGCAATATAATATAATTTTTGCAAAAAAAAAAAAAAGTTTTGCCAACTTTTTCATGAGCTTGAGTTGCTTTTCTTGAGTTCTTAGAAGTAATGGAATCTCTTAGTCCAAAAAAAAAAAAAAAAAAAACTAAATGAGACAATTGTTGACACATGGAGATATAAAGATAACCTACAGTAGTTCAGATAATTTGGATTTAATATTGATGACGAGAAATTATTGATTTCATCTTGAGATCCTGGCTTTTGATTGCAGACTTTGGAGACCCAGTTAAGATCTCTTCTGAATGGTGTTCTCGTTCTCGTTCTCGTTCTGGTGGTCTCGTATTTTAGTTTTATCATTATGCTATTATAGTTTTTGTTAATATTTTGAATTAAATTTTATTTTTATGTTTTCTGTTTTCACTTTAATTTTATTTAAAGTTTTAGTCATTTCTGGTGTGCATTTGTTTAGTTTGTATTGATTTTTATTTATTAGTTTTAGTTTAGTACTTCAAGTTAAACTAAATAAAAATGAGAAATGTTGCTTTGGCAACCAATTTAAATATAATGTTTACTTTAACTGTAATAACCCTACCTAGATTGTTAAAAATGTTGTTTGTTGTAAATTCATGATACTTAATGCACTGACTAATGTTAATGAATTGAGTTTTATTATCAAATGTATTATCATATTGCTTAATGCGGTGTACATTCCACATTGTTGAAGTAATAAATAGCAACATATTTGTGTTTTAAATACAGAGGAAACGCACATTTACTGCCTAATTACCAACGCCTGAGGAAAGCCAGAGACATGAAGGCTTTCCAAAAATACAGATAGCTTTTTCTGTGGCTGATTAATTCTTCACATGCATCTTGCCCCAGGTAAGACATAACAGGGCCTGTCGCAGCTCCAGCTGGATAATTGCGGGTTTGAGGGTGTTCTTCCCTAAACAGATAGTGACTGGTGAGCTTTACCACATGTTTCATCCTAAGCAGTGTCTCCATATAGTCCCTTGTGCCACTTATTGTCACTGGACATGGTGGAAATAGAGACATTGAGGGGAAAAAGAACAAAGCAGCTTTTGCTTTGAGCCTGGAGGCTTTGCTCGACAACAACGCAACATAACATCTCTTATCTGAAATTTAAAAGAGGGAGACATACGTAAAACAATTTGTGCAACTAACCATATAATTGTGAGGAAAGTAAATAGGCTTATCCTCTCTTAAAAGGAATGAGAAATGCTGCCCATATCTTTTGTTGTTGCTGTTAAAGGCACTTCATTGCCTTTTTTAATTAGATAGAGGCTGATTTGGACAGGTTGTGTGTCATTCCATTTCCATCATCTTCAAAATCCAAGAACAAAACTGCGCAAAGCTATTTGGTATATGCAAAATGTATTTTATAATTATTATTTTTAAATATATTTTAAGTATTATTATAACATATCATAATATTGTTATAACATTTCGGATTTCTTAGCTGATAACATATTTAACAAAATTGCCAAAAATATGTGAGGAAATACAAGTATCTAAAGACTGTATCTAAATTATCTAAAAAAAAAAAATTTTTTTTTCCCTCTTCAAATCTATATTAGCAATATATTTTGACCTTTTTTTTGGATATTTTAAAAATATAGCGTATATGAAAATACATACCTTTGCCATATAAGTTAAAACAATTACAGCTTTTGTATATACTGTGTTGAGACGGCGTTTGTTTCCGATGTAAAATCTGGGTCCTGCAAAACCACTGATGTAGTTCATCCACTGAGCCGAAAGTCCAGGGTTGCCATAACCTCATCTCTGGCCGAAAGTCAAGTATGTAAAAAGGAACATTTCACTCAATGGCATGCATGGAAAAAAGCAAGAATGGATGAGGAGAAGTAATGAAATAAAAGATCGGGGCCAAGCGCAAGAGAAAACTCAAGGGTTCTTGACCATGCAGCCACACTGTACTCATTGACTCAAACATGCAATAGGTGTGGCACAGTGGCAGAGAGCGGAAACCAAAACCAAATGGTAATAAGTTCAGATGGAGTGAGGCCTCTGTTGAGCCAGCCGAATGAGAGCTGTAAATCATGCAGCTGGGCGTGTTCCGAGCGACTTCAGGACCGGCACTCACTCGTATACCGCAGACGGAGAGCCAGACACAGGAAGAAGGACTATGGGCAGTGCCATGACTGAAGTTCATGGGTCTCCGATGACAAACCGTAATGGAGAGAGATGCTAACCAGTGTCAGCTGCCGCAGTGGCACCCCGGCCCGGCCGACATAAACATAGGAGGCCCGTTGTACGGTTTGGGTTGATCCAGGCGAACGGGCCGTTAACTGCTCAGGGAGAGGGAGAACAGCCATACAGCTACACCAGTGTAACTTCTCATTTTTATTTGAGAACAGAGAAATGAAACCGTAAGAGACACAACGGTTCTCACCCACCTCAAACTACATAGTATATGAGAGGTTCTCAATTCCATTCCTGAAGATTATGGTTTTGAATAGCAGCTAATCAAGGCGTTTGTTCCAAACAAAAGTGTGTTCCTCAAGCCTGTTTAGGAAAGTGTTAAAGGGATATTTACTCACCCTCATGATGTTACAAACCCGAATGAATTTCCTTCTTCTGTTGAGTACAAAAGAAGATATTTTGAAGAATGTGGGTAACTAAATAGTTAACGGTTGCCATTGACTTCCATATTATTTTTTTTTTTCATAACACAGAAGTAAGTGGCTACCTTCAATTTGGAACAATTTGATGGTGAATGGCATTATCCTTTTAAAACATGGACACTTTTGTTGTTCATTTTAAAATCTAAGATCATTTATTTAAGTTTTTACCAGGGATTTTAAAATGCATAATTGCTCTTATACACCGAAAGAACCGGTTTTATTATTGTTAACTAAAACTGAAACTAATAAAAATTAAATATAAAAATTAAATAATCTGAAATGTATACATTTAAAAAATATAACTTTTTTTATTTCAGCTACAGTATATTGCCAAGACAACATTTCTTGTTTTCATTTTAGGTTAAGTACTAAAATAACAAAAATAAATAAATAAATAAATAAATGAATGAATGAATGAATGAATGAATGAATGAACTAAAGCTAAAACCTAAAACCATTCAAAAAACAAATTTAAAAACTTTAAAATTAAAAGGAAAATATACAAATAAAATCTAATTCAAAATATGAACAAAAACTGTAAAAGTATATAAATGATAGAAAAATAACACTGCCCAGTATTGTGCTTGGTATAAACCACAAAAATAAATAAATAAATAAATAAAAACATGTTGGCACATGTTGTTTCATCGTTCCATTTTAGTTTTGGTAGGTGAAAGCAAGGAATGTCTCATCCAGTATTCATTCCCACATGGAGTTCCAGAGGAAAACACAGGTCTGAATATATTCTTATATACTTAGTGTAGTTTTTAATTTACAACCCAAGTTACGGAAAAAGTTGGGACGTTTTTTAAATTTGAATAAAATGAAAACTAAAAGATTTTCAAATCACATGAGCCAATATTTTATTCACAATAGAACATAGAGAACATAACAAATCTTTAAACGGAGAAATTTTACACTTTTATCCACTAAATGAGCTCATTTTAAATTTGATGCCTGCTACAGGTCTCAAAAAAGTTGGCACGGGGGCAACAAAGGGCTGAAAAGGCAAGAAAGATTGAAAAGATTCAGCTGGGAGAACATCTAGCAACTAATTAAGTTAATTGACATAAGGTCTGTAACATGATCAGCTATAAAAGGGATGTCTTAGAGGCAGAGTCTCTCAGAAGTAAAGATGGGCAGAGGCTCTCCAATCTGTGAAAGAGTGCGTAAAAAGATTATGGAATACTTTAAAAACAACATTTCTCAACGTCAAATTGCAAAGGCTTTGCAAATATCATCATCTACAGTGCATAACATCATCAAAAGGTTCAGAGAAACTGGAGAAATCTCTGTGCGTAAGGGACGAGGCCGAAGACCTTTGTTGGATCCCCGTGGTCTTAGGGCCCTCAGACGACACCGCATCACTCATCTGCATGATTCTGTCATAGACATTACTAAATGGGCCCAGGAATACTTCCAGAAACCACTGTCAGTAAACACTATCTGCCGTGTCATCTGCAGATTCCAACTAAAGCTCTATCATGCAAAAAGGAAGCCATATGTGAACATGGTCCAGAAGCGCCATCATGTGCTGTGGGCAAGACTCATTTAAAATGGACTGTTTCAAAGTGGAAAAGTGTTCTATGGTCAGACGAGTCCAAATTTGACATTCTTGTTGGAAATCACGGACGCCGTGTCCTCCGGGCTAAAGAGGAGGGAGACCTTCCAGAGTTTTATCAGCATTCAGTTCAAAAGCCAGCATCTCTGATAGTATGGGGGTGCATAAGTGCATACGGTATGGGCAGCTTGCATGTTTTGGAAGGCACTATGAATGGTATATAAAGGTTTTAGAGCAACATATGCTCCCCTCCAGAAGATGTCTATTTCAGGGAAGACCTTGTGTATTTCAGCAGGACAATGCAAAACCACACACTGCAGCTATTACAATAGCATGGCTTCATAGTAGAAGAGTCCAGGGGCCTCATTTATAACATGTTATGCAGAAACCATCTTAAAATTGATCTTACGATCATCTCTCAAATATGCATACGGGTGATTCATAAAATGAACGTACGCACAGAAAACACACGTACGCGTCTCTTTCAGATGTGAAATCTATGAATCGCAAATGATCTTGAACTGTCGCGCAAATGAATGGTTTCAGCTCTGTGCTTGTAAACGACTCCTAATTAATGTTCATTCTACATGTAAAATATCACCAGTCAACATCCAAATTCTTTAATTAGAACAGTGAGCTGCAAGAACAGCTTACATTTCCAAAAATCTGCAGTACTCAAACAAGAAAAAGTGTGTACGTTTGCTTAGACCCTGACATGAAGCTAAGCATTTTTCCACGTCAAAGACAGTTTTTACAAATATAAGCGTTGGCGTGGATTTAAGCATACGCACACTCTAAGATCAAATCTGAGCGTACGCACACTTTATAAATGAGGCCCCTGGTGCTGAATTGGCCTGCCTGCAGTCCAGATCTTTCACCTATAGAGAACATTTGGCGCATCATTAAACGAAAAATACGTCAAAGACGACCACAAACTCTTCAGCAGCTGGAAACCTATATCAGACAAGAATGGGACCAAATTCCAACACCAAAACTCCAGAAACTCATAGCCTCGATGCCCAGATGTCTTCAAACTGTTTTGAAAAGAAGGGGAGATGCTACACCATGATAAACATGCCCCCGTCCCAATCTATTTTGAGACCTGTAGCAGGCATCAAATTTGAAATGAGTTCATTTTGTGCCTAAAATTGCAAAATTTCTCAGTTTAAACATTTGTTATGTTATCTATAGTCTACTGTGAATAAAATATTGGCTCATGTGATTTGAAATTCTTTTAGTTTTCATTTTATTCAAATTTAAAAAACGTCCCAACATTTCCAGAATTCGGGTTGTAGTTGCATAACAACTGGTGATAAACTTCGTTGTATTTACTTGCTAAAGTCAATTTTTATTCATATTTAGTGCTTGGAGTACAATTTGGACTCTAACCACTATCCATTCATGACTCTCTGAATAGTTTTAGTATGTCAATGGCTATAACTGTTTGACTGTATTTGGTCTTGGTGAACTAGATCTGTTTCGCACACTGATGCAGAGCAAGTATGGACTTGCTGCTGCCAATAGACTGCTGTGAACATGGAAGATATGCTGCTGCTGCTGATGCATGAATATGCATGCAAAATTCCCCTAGCTAGCAGATCTAGACAGGTGGTGCTGGAGGAGGTGGAGGGTTTCAAATGAACTCTTATAGCATACTGCAACACCAGCTTACAGCGAACACTTAACCTGATTATTTAAAAAAACAAGCAATCTCAATGGTAACTCAATTGGCTGAGACCTATCAATGTATGCTATGTAGTAAATGATGTGATTGCTAGCAGACTGCATGTAAAGGATCTATCAGCTGTGCAATCTAGAGTTTCATGACTGAACTAGATATGTGTCATATACACTGCCAATACACTGCCACTGCCCATGGCCAATTTTGTCCCCAGTGCTTTGTTATATTTTCATTTTCATTATAAAGTTTTCATTTTATTAGTGGGTGTTACAATCTGGCTGTCATTTTAGTTAGTAATAGTATGACGTTTTATCGTGTTCAAATCAAAAGTTCACTTGAGCACTTTCAACAAGATCAATTGCTACCTTAAATCACTGTGTAATAAGAACTTAAATGGAGATATATTGTCACTCATTATGCTATTGGAATTATTTTATGCAGTTTATTTTCAATCATAATGCTTTCAATAAATTATGAGCACTGAACTTGAAATTCTCTGCCGCAGGCTGGATTTCTGGATCAATACGTCATATAATCCAGTGTTTCCCAACCCTGTTTCTGGAGGCCCCCCCAACACTACACATTTTGGATGTCTCCCTTATCAGAAACACCCTTTTAAGATCTTGGAGTTCTTTACTAACAGGCTAATGAGTTGAATCAGGTGCGTTTGATTAGAAAGACATCCACAATATGTGCTGTTGGGGAGCCTCCAGAAACAGGGTTGGGAAACACTGACATAGAGCACGTTTACTCGCACGATCCTATGCCGAATATGCCAAATGACCCAACAGCATCGAAGGTCATGTAAACGCCTTAAACAGTGTTCTTTTATCGGGTAAGGGTCAGTTTATGTAAAACTGTTTATTACCTATTACCCCAAATTCATACAGCATGTAAACTCCTTTACTGTCCTGCTGATGTCTATTTTATTTGATTTTTATTTATTTAATTTTTTTTTGTTGTTGTTCATTTTGCTTGTCTGTTACCTTTTTTATTATTTCAAAATTGTCAGTTACTTTTGTCTTTTTTTTTTAATTAGCTTAGCAAAATGAAGTTGTCACTGAAAAGAGTTGCAAAAATGTAACAATTTTAAGATTTCAACAAATAACCCATCACTTAAATGCTTTGAACAGTGTTTATGTATGTATGTATGTATGTATGTATTTATTTATTTAAGGGATTCTGACACTTTTTGATGTCTTGTATCTGTTTACCTTTTTTAAATATGTCAAAACTGGAAAAAAAAAAAAACTGAAAATTGTAAATCTTATTTGTAATTTCATTCATTCATTCATTCATTCATTCATTCATGTTGCATTTGGGGGGTTTCATTAGTTATTTAATAATTAACTATTGTAATTGATTTTTTTGTCAATTGAACTTTTTTTTCATTCGTTTTGCAAAATAAATCTGTCACTGCAGCCTTATTTTGAATCATTATGTTACTTAACAAAAGTAGCAAAAATGCAACAATAACAACAACATCTTAACAATATTTTACCATTTTAACAAAGCTCTTCCTCCACTTGAAAATTATTGGCAGTAGTGTTAATATGGTGCTCAATAGCCAGAGTTCAGACAGCTGAGGTTTTGTCATGCTGTAGGATCTTTGATCTTTAACCAGGAGAACCAGGGAGTTAAGAAATGCATCATCCAGGGAGAACATTTTTGGAGAATACACTAGGCAAAGATCTCATCGCATTTTCGCAAACGGCTCACAAGCTGACCATAAGACGCTTAAATTTACGATCCTTGTCGAACTGCATTTATCATACGAGTCAAGAGCTTTACATAAACCCTCATGCTTTTAAAATGAAACCTATCATTTAAAGTTACTAAACACAGTGGATTGGATATATCAAATATACCAGTGGCTTGAAATCAGTCAAACCCATGTTATATCAGTATTTAAAATATTGCTGATGGATGGGGAAAGTTAACACTGAAAACCAAGTTTGAGCAACTCTGGAGCGGGTGATTGATAAATTAGACAGCGCTGAGCAGGACTGGGGTCACGTATGTGCCACGTAAACACAGTCTGAACCCCTGTGGCCTCTCATGATGGAGGAAAACGTAATTTCTGTTACAGACACAATAATCGTGATGCATGTAAGAGTTATTGGCCGTTAACGTATGAATCAAATTCTTGCTGCGACAGTAAGCAGATGTGGTGGATAACTCTGTTTTATAGATAAAGTGAGTGCTTCAGACAAGTGTCTGCTCTGTAGTAAACTCACAATGAGAACATATTGACAGAGGTCAGCAGCAGTGAGGGTGTGAGAAATGCTCCAGTGTTTGCGAAGGTCTTCTGGGGCTCTTGAATGTGAGGAAAGTTCTGCACGTAATCACTGGAACACAAAAGATGTGGAAATGCTTCCACAGAATCAAAGTTCTTGGTAGACTGGAAACAACCAAGGCCAAACTTCAGGCCCTGTCCCAAATTGTGCACATGGTGTGGACAACATTGGATGTTTGTCTCCACCTATTTTTAAGCTTTTGCCAAAATTTAGCAGAGATGATGATGATAAATTATTGCAAATATTTATCTAACCATCTCAGGTGCTTATTTACTATGATTAGGAATACTTATTGTATTTTGCATTGTATCATTGTATTTCATTTTATTTATTTATTTTTATTTGTTGTTAATACGTTTTATATTTATGCTACCGTTCAAATGTTTGGGGTTAGTACAATTTTTTTTTTTTTTTTTTTTTTTTAAGAAATCATCACTTTTATTCAGTAAGGACACATTAAGTTGAACAAAAGTGATAGTAACGATATTCATATTGCCACAAAAGTTTTGTATTTAAAATAAATTATAAAAAAAATAAAATGTATAAAAATGTATTTAAAAGTGTATCATGGTTTCCGCAACAATTTTAAGCAGAACAACTATTTTTAACATGATTTGATAATGATAAATATTTCTGAGAGCCAAATCTGTATATTAAAATTATTAAAAATAGAAAAAATACATTAAAAATATTTAAATAGAAACAGTTTCCGAAACTGTAATAATTTTTGGAAAATATTACTGTATTATGCATATTAATAAATGCATACATAAATGCAGCCTTGGTGAGCATAAGAGACTTGTTTCAAAAACTATATATATATATATATATATATATATATATATATATACAGGGTTTGAAATTAATACCCGCCAAATGCGGGTAAAAGTCAGCTGTCAAATCACTAGCCAATTTGGCGGTTACTTTTCGTAAGTTATGTTCACTCATTAATGTCTTGGGGAAGTTCATGCAAGCCAAGTCTGCGCAGGTTTAGCGCAAATACTGAACTCATGAGACAGCATGACATTATCGAGTATATTGCAAAAACCAAACAAAACACACCTACAGAATGCACGCATACACGACATGATTAAATCTGGTTACACTAACTTGTATGCGCGTGCGCATTTAGAGTGCGTTCTTTCACTGCATGATTCAGTCTATTAATATGCATTCAAAATAATCACATAATTCAAGATAAGGGGGCAGAAATTGTATATATTTATATCAATTCATATAGTTAATATCACACCAAGAGCGCCGTTTTTTCTTAAAAAATCAGGTTACAAATGTGATATTGATTTTATACAACAGTTCAATAAACAATAAGTTAATATCAAGAGACTTACGTTTTAGACCCCATATTTGGCTGTATTTCGCCAACAAAAAACATTCCAAACACAGCCACAGCGCTGTTCTGCGTCTCTGAGCAACATGAGGCGTTTCGCTCCTGAATGAATCAACTTTTTAAATGATTCGGTTCAATCGCAACGACTCAGTGACTTGCTGCCACCTGCTGGCGGTTTTAATTTCACATTTAAAATATCTTTTAATTTTTAAAATAATTTCAAATATCAGTATTCAACATTTCATGTTTAAAATATCAAAACATTATTTATGCATTTGTAACTGCAGGTTAAAGCATCCCATGTCCCTCTAAGCTGCATTAACATGTGTAAATTCATCTAAATGCCACTTCAGATGCATCTGTAAAGATGAATTTTTTTGATACTGATTTCATTTGTTTAGTAACAGCCTAAATGTATTATTATTATAATTGACTGATTAAATGTAAGAATTTGACTCAAGAATATCCAAAAATTTAGGAGTCAGCTGTCCACAGTAGTCCTTAAGATATCAGCACAATAACACACTCAGCAAAATATTGTCTAATTATCTTTATCGATACAATCCCAGAAAATACTGAGATATTTATTTATTTTTTATTTTTTTTTATTTATTTTTTTTGTGTCACACACAAAAATTGCACACCTCTAGTACTGACACAAAATGATTTGCAACAGTTGCTTTGTCACGTCCAGTGTAGAGAGCCTCAACCTGTTGGTTTATTTCCCTTTTTTTTCCTTTTTTTTTTTAGTAGAAGTTATGAATGGCCAGTAACTTAAAAAATTAGTAGCCAAATTGGCTGGTGAGTGAAAAAGTTAATTTCAATCCCTGTATATACATATGAATATGAAAATAATTAACAGTTTAGATCCAGCCAAAAATTGCAGGGACATTTTGTACGTGTGTGTGTGTGTGTGTGTGTGTGTGTGTGTGTGTGTTATTCCAAAAACAATTGCTTACTACACCTTTAAATACTTAATTGTCCTTTTGTCCCAAAGATTTTCTGGGGAAAAAAATCATGAACATTCTTTGTTTATACTTAATATCCCGCTAACCTGGTGCTTCTTCTATGGATTTTTCTGATAGGGAATTGCCCAGCCAACATGGACACCTCTAAAGCAGGCAGTGCTGTGAAAATGTTGATTCACAACAAGCAGAGGCTTTATTGCCAGGTAAGGTAGCAGATCTCGTTCCTGCCAGGTAGTTTCTGTAACAGTAGAACCTCTGAATTTGACTTTTGACTGTATTATGTTCTGTGATGCTCAGAGAGTGTCACCCCTTCCCACAGCACATCTGCTCCCTGTCAGACACAAACATACCCTTCACTGGCTGTAATGTCACAGCTCATAACGCCGGCTGTCGTCACACACGCCGTGTTGTTTTCAGCGGCGCTGCTTTGAAAAGGTGCTCTCCGGTTGGCACGTCATACAATGGCTTTGTTGTTTGGTAAGTGGCACGAGTCTATCTGTTACCGCACAAGGCCGTCTCTCATATGTCTTGTAGGCTGCAAGCGTCCAGTGAGAAGTTCAAGCAGAGAAATTAAACTCAAGGTCTTATTTCCTGACCGAAGTCACAAAACAATCAGATGGCAAAACTCATATTTATATTTAATTTAATATTTAGCCTTATTTACTTGAGTATTATTATTAATGTCATAGAGTATTTATTAATATTTTAATTAGCTTTTATTTTTATATTTCACGTTATTTTATATTAATTCAGGTTAGTTTTATTTGGTAACTTTGTGTTTTTTGTAATTTTTATTTTTATATTATATATTATAATATAATATTTACATGTTTATATAATATAATATTTAATTTTATTTATTTATTTATTTACTTAATTACCTGAAAAAATACTGAGTGCACATTTTATGCTGCAAGTTGCTGTCATGGTTTTATTATAGACCAGATTATAGAGCAACTTGCAGCATTAAATTTGCATTTTTTCATTGGCATAGTTTTTCTATTATGCAATTACTTCAGTGTAAATATGGTAAATATTTACCTAACTTTATTTGCAGTTTAACTGATTTGAGTTGTATAATGTTTGAATTAAATCCATGTATTACACACATTAACTTCTGTAACAGTTAATACGTCTCATGGTGTGGCGTAATTCACTTACAGTCCGGAAAGAAATTAATGAATATACTGAATGACACAGTAAGGTTAGACTTTGCTTGGCTTGAGCACTATTGCTCGTTGACCTCAGCTGGGCCTTTGAGTAAAGGACGTCCCGCTGTGATATCGCATGCGGCCGTAATAAGTATCATATTAAATGAGCTCCTTTTCTCAGATCCATTATGTGTCCTTTGACATCACTGCATGACTTGATAAGTCTCTCAATTACGGCCCGTCATTGCATCACACACTGAGATTCCACCCGAAATTCGAGAAAGGTCATGAGATCAGATTCGGTTGAAATGAAAGCGACCGTAATTATGTTTTTACTCGCAGTGGTTCTGGTTGGATGGTGTTCAATTGTGCTGTGGTCACAGATTGCTCCAGCAAACATGGCGACCAGGCCAAAGTAAACAAACATGCTGCCCTAACATCTACTAATCCAGCAAAACACGATGGATCACTTGATAAATGTTACGAAGGCCGAGATTTATGCTCTCATTTCTTGTCTTAGACACTCCTTCCTTAAGTGGCCTACTGAGAGGTAAATGAACAAACCAGACGAGTAAACGTTTTAATAAAGTCTGTTTTATGCTAACATGTTTGCTTAGTTATTATCTGTAAATGAGCGCATTCCCATGACCACTTTGTTTTTAGTAAATTATATAATTACTGCAGACTAACTGTAACCCTGAAATAAATATTTTTTATATTTTTAGAAAAAAAAAATCTGTTTTTCTAATTGAGGACTTTTCCAGATGTCCCTAAAGGCAGCTGCTGTCATATTTAGCTAACTTCTGGGGACAATTTAACTAGTAAACCCACACACCCAATATGCATTATGCCTAATTTCAGTTGAGATAACAGCCATCTGAGGAGGTCTTTTTATAAAGGATTTAGGCAAGCTTTAAAGGAATTGTTCACCCAAAAATAAAAATTTGCTGAAAATGTATTCACCCACAGGTCATCCAAAATGTAGATGAGTTTGTTTCTTCATCTGAACAGATTTGGAAAAATGTAGCATAACATCACTTGCTGACCAATGGATCCTCTTTACTGAATGGGTGCCGCCAGAATGAGAGTCCAAACAGCTGATAAAACATCGCAATAATCCACAAGTGATCCACACCACTCCAGTCCATCAATTAACATCTTATTAAGTGAAAAGCTGCATGTCTGTAAGAAACAAATCCATTATTAAGGCGTTTTTCATTTCAAATGAGTCCTCCATATCCAATATTATCCATAATATTGCTTTCTGCAGTGATAAAGTTATCTTATCTGAAACAGGAGATGAGTATGCACAGATCAAACATGTTTATAAGCGGCCCAAAACAGGTCTAAACCAATATCTAGGTGGATTTTGATGCAAGAGGAAAACAGGAGACAGGCTTTTTCACTGGAGGAAGCATTATTATGGATTATGGATTGGTATTTTGCCCAGAAGTGATGGATTTTATGGATTTGTTTCTTACTAACATGCAGCTTTTCACTTCACCAGATGTTAATTGATGGACTGGAGTGATGTGGATTTCTTGTGGATTATTGTGATGTTTTTATCAGCTGTTTGGACTCTCATTATGACGGCACCCATTCGCTGCAGTTGCATTTGTGAGCAAGTGATGTAATGCTAAATTTCTTCAAATCTGTTCCGATGAAGAAACATCTACTCTCTCACAAGAACTCATCTTCATCTTGAATGGCCCGAGGGTGAGTAAATTTGAAGCTAATTTTGATTTTTGGGTCAACTATTCCTTTAAAAAAAATGCATTGCATATTCAGGTTTGTCTCATTTGTATTCATGCATAAAGTGTGGGGATACATATTTTTATTTTTGGATGAAATCCCCACAGCAGCTAAAATACAAACCTTTTCAAACATGCATGTAACATTAAAGACATTTCTTAATTCTCTGACGACCGCTCAGAATGTGGAATTGCCGGAAACTTTGCAAGGGTTCCTGTCACAGGTGCAGGTTCAATAATCATACAATCCCATAGCGGGACTCTCATTAATCAGTATATGATGGCGAAACTTGTCTGTGAACTATTTTAATGACACATTTATTGATGAATGAACTCCAGATGGAATTAATGAAAGTCATTAGCACTCTTTGTATGGCTGATTTTAATTATCAAAGCCAAACAAGTAAGAAATATAATCAAAACACTATCAGTGTTATGGTATAACATTGCATGTTTCGATCATTTACAGAGATTTGTTGTCACAATAGTTCCAATCGGTCCTTATAATTGTTTCATTCTGTTGTGGATGATTCATAATGTCAAAATAAGAAAATGTGTTAACTTCTTTAAACAAATGCAATGGTGTTAAACATTTAATTACTCTCGATTATTATAAATAAAACATTCATAAACATTCGTACCTATTTTGTATTTTCTTGAAAAAAGAAATTGCACAACATATTAAACTTGTTTTTAGAGAATATTTTACACAAGAAAAGAAATTTCCCATTTTTTAAAACATGTTGTCATACAGTTTTGCAATTTTAGGTCTCGAGTCATTGCTGGTGCCTTCATTCTGATGCTGGTCACCTTGATGTTCAATTTAATCCAGTTTTAAAGCAACTGAAAGACAACACACTCTACACCTCAAATATCAGAGCGATTACGTACGACCAGCAGCTGTCGGCTCTGATGACTATATGTTTTCCATTCCAAGGGAAACAATAGATAGTGACCACAGAGTTAACAGTGAACTTGCAAGGAAATTTGATCATGTTGTAGATAGTGGACCTCCATGTTGAAACAGATTCAGGCATTGTGATTATGAGATACAAACACATTTCCCGCACTACTGTAGATAACTATATGACATCATATCCCACTGTGAGCCCTCAGATACCATGCAGCAAAAAAAAAAGAAAAAAAAAAAGAGCTCCGTGGAATTTTCATAATGGCTGTGAAGTTAATGATCACAGGAAACCAGTGATCTACAACCTACAATCAGCATAGTGATGGAGAAGAATCCCATGTACAGTACAAATAATGACACTTTGTCACAAAATCTTAGATGTAGTCTCACATATGCTTGACTTACGGCATAAGGTCACAATTTATTTCACAATTTAACATAAATTGGATGAAATTGTAAGAAATTTGAAATTTGTGTTGACTTGTGACAAATCAACCTTAATCTAACCGTGTATGTATCTAAATGATATTTTGGCAAATCCAGTGCTTAATTAGTTCTATTATTGTTATTAATAATAATAATAATAATAAATTATAATTATAATAATATTAAATAATTATATGCCATACACATACATAGCTAATATATTTTGACTTGTTTTCTAGTAAAAATTATTAAACATCCTTAAAACTGCATAAGATATTGAGACAATATATCTTAAGTCAACATTTATATACATTTAAAAGATTTTCCAATATTGGAAACTAAAGCCAATTGAAGCTATAATTTTAAACTAAAGCCAACTAAGCCTAAAATTTTAAGTTGAGCGCACACACTTTTTTTTATTTGAAATGCCACATTATTACTTATTCTAATGTTGAATTGTAATAACTAATACCGCAATCATTTTTACAGTGCATATTCAGTGTTCTTTTAGTATATTTTAGTATATTCTTATTTTGGTTTTTTGTTATTTTGAATTAGTTTTTATTTTCATATTTTCTGTTTTCATTCTAATTTTTAGGTCAATTTTCAGTCATTGTGATGTTTTTTTTTTTTAGTTGCCTTGGAAACTAGCTGAAATAAAATAAGTTTTATTTACTTTTTTTTAATGCCACTTCAAGTTTATTTCATATAACTAAAAAAATAAATAAAGCAATTAATTTATTCAAAGTAAAGAAAGTTATAGTTTTGCTTAATGATAATAACCCTGGTCATATTATTATACAATTTTGCATTTCATGTACATTTATTTTGTTTTAAGAGTGTTTCCAGATCGGAACTGGAAATTTCAGGGGATTTTGTTGGGTTTTTTTGTTTTTGTTTTTTTGTTTTGTTTTTTTGGCCAGTTTTGCGTGCAATATGCATTTGCACAGACAGTGAGTACAACCCGGATTCCGGAAATGTTGGGACGTTTTTTTAAATTTGAATAAAATGAAAATTAAAAGATTTTCAAATCACATGAGCCAATATTTTATTCACAATAGAACATAGACAACATAAATGTTTAAACTGAGAAATGTTTTTGAGAACAATTTTATGCACAAAATGAGCTCATTTCAAAATTGATGCCTGCTACAGGTCTCAAAATAGTTGGGACGGGGGCATGTTTACAATGGTGTAGCATCTCATCTTCTTTTCAAAACAGTTTGAAGACATCTGGGCATCGAGATTATGAGTTTCTGGAGTTTTGGTGTTGGAATTTGGTCCCATTCTTGCCTGATATAGGTTTCCAGCTGCTGAAGAGTTCGTGGTCATCTTTGACATATTTTTCGTTTAATGATGCGCCAAACGTTCTCTATAAAGCCTTTGCAATTTGACGTTGAGGAACGTTGTTTTTAAAGTATTCCACAATCTTTTTACGCACTCTTTCACAGATTGGAGAGCCTCTGCCTGTCTTTACTTCTGAGTGACTCTGCCTATCTAAGACATCCCTTTTATTTTACAGACCTGATGTCAATTAACTTAATTAGTTGCTAGATGTTCTCCCAGCTGAATTTTTTCGAAATTTCTTGATTTTTCAGCCCTTTGTTACCCCGTGCCAACTTTTTTGAGACCTGTAGCAGGCATCAAATTTGAAATGAGCTCATTTAGTGGATAAAAGTGTAAAATTTCTCCGTTTAAACATTTGTTATGTTCTCTATGTTCTATTGTGAATAAAACATTGGCTCATGTGATTTGAAAGTCTTTAGTTTTCATTTTATTCAAATTTAATAAATGTCCCAACATTTCTGGAATTCTGATTGTAGAAGGTACTAGGTCATTAGGTCATCATGTCAATCATGCAGATGTTAACATGTGGTCAGTCCAGGAGAGTTGCAGAAATCACAGAATTTCTAGGAGCCGGTACCATTAGATCAGCTGTGCATCACCAAAGGCCTCTTTAAACGCAGACGTCCAGGACTGGTCTCTCTGTGGGGCGGTGTTCAGGCCATGATGTGAGATGGAAGGAACAGGCCTCAGGTCAGTCTCCATCTTCTCCACTGCTTGAGACGCCGGATGAAAATTGGCGGTTGTTTGCCGGTGCTGGATCCAAATGTGACAGGTTTGAGTGTCCAGGGTCCTGAGCTCTTGTTAACAGGCTGAGGCCCACACCTATGTTGTGGGAAGTGTTATCTGTCAAAACTCAAATCCATCCTGGTCTCTAAGGTAATAAGACCTTTACCCGTCCAAACTTCACTGACTGCTCCTACTAGAAATCGGAGATTCGGTCCCCGATGAATTCATAAGGACCATAACAAGACCTCTGTTCTGAGAATCCAGAATGGTGAGTAATGCATGAATCTGATCAGCATAGACGTTTTTATGGTTAGACAACTTCAATGGCATGCTTAGATCACAAATGATCTGTTTTTATTGATACAACAGGGAATAAAAGTCCTGATTCCTATGTACAAAGGGACACTTTCCAGCCTGTTATTATACATTGCTTTATTTTCTAATTAAGTGGCTACATGACTGAAACCTAATATTTGTATTTTCCCCACAAGAATTTTTGGATGATGTTTCAACTTATTTGCAAGTGACGGTGAGTTTTAGACATACATGCTAAGCCCTGTTGGCTTACGACTCTTAACTCTGAAGACTGAACTTTGACTGCTAACTCGCCCCATGCTGTTTGTGCTGTAGATGTGAATGATACCTCAAATCATGCGACCTGTTGAACAGCAGTATGCTCTTGGTATGTGCAACATGCTCTTGGAAATTTCTTTTCCAAGATATGGAATTCACCATTTTTACGAATGATAAAACTGGGGTCAGTATTCATTCATTCATTCATTCATTCATTCATTCATTCATTCATTCCAACAGCAAGGATATATAAACTGATCAAAAGTGACAGTAAAGACATAAGATCACAAAACATTTCTATTTCAAGCAAATTATGTTCCTTTGAACTTTTTATTAGTTAAAGAACCCTGAAAAAAAGTATCACCATTTCAGCACAATCATTTTCAACATTGCTAATATTATTTATTTATATATTTATTTTCTTGAGCCGCAAATCAACATTGAAGTCTGGAGTAATGATACTGAAAATTCAGCTTTGCATCACAGCAATAAATTACATTTTAAAATATACTGAAATAGAAAACAGTAATTTTAAATTCTAATAATGTTTCATAACATTACTGGTTCTGCTGTATGCTTTATAAACTGAAAGCAGTCTTAGTGATGTTCTAAGAATATTTTGCTAACATACCCATTGTTATGAAAGTATTATTTCTGTTGTTCTCTGAACATTCAAAATGTCTAGATTTTTTGTTTGTTTGTTTGTTTGTTTTTTCTTGATTATATAAACATTAAGGGAACATTATATTTTAAAATTTTGCAAACATTATGGGAATGTCACTTTTTTTGAATGTTCTCTGAAAATCCTGAGACTAGTAACATTTAAAAACATTAGATAAACATCCAAATGAAACATTAATGATGCATAAATAACATTTTTGAGCTAACGTTTTGAGAACTTTATTAAAGACCAGACAATTTTGAACAAACATTCTATGAATAAACATTACTGGAAGAATGTCCATTCATAACTTTGAGAGAGCCTTGCCAGAACGTTAGACAAATTACTGAGAATTTTCAAAAAAATTATCCTCCATATTTTTCCAGTACAAATATCTAAACATTCCTAAATCGAGATAAATTTACTTGAGAAACAAAATGACTCCATGGAAATGAAATATGAAGCCTTGTTTTCTGAAAACAATTTGTTTAAAACAAGAAAAGATATCCTTTTAAATTAAGTTTATTTTTCTGACCCTGTTGGCGGATATGTTTTCTTGTTTTAAGCAAAAACTCTCACAATTTTGGTACATTTTCTAAAAATTATATGGCGTGTCATTTTGCTTGTTAAGTCAATGTATCTTGATTCAAGAATGTATTGTATTGGAAAACAAGACAAAACTACTAAATATGATAATCAGTTTTTGCAACTCTAAAAACTGTATGTATGCAGGAAGTCAATGAATGAATAAATTATGTCTTGCATGTCTCTCTTTTTTTTTTTTTTTTAGAAATGCTAAATGTAGTAAAGACTGTCATGCAACAGTAATTATACACTTAGCACTTTACAGCAACCACCATGCTGTAATTTTAATTACGGGATTTTCCTATCAATAGCCCTTCAGTGGTGCGGTACACCGTACACATGAATAACTCGCTGCTTCTCGAGGCCTGAGCAGGTTGGATTAACAACACATGCCCCGGGTAGACAGTTTCCTTTATTCTCTCAACAACGAAGTCATTTCCTCTTGACTTCTCTTTTGAAAATACTTACTGGTCTTGAATCGAATCCAAGTCTCGAGGACCCCTGGTTCTGTCCTGCTTTCATGTGACTCCAGGCAGTTCATAACACAAATGAATAAAGGAGGAAAACAGCAGATGCACAACTAGAGGCCCGACCAGGCTACTGCACGACAAGCCAGACATTTGAAGATCAGTCACGGTAATGAATCAGTGCCTATGAAGAAAACCTGAAATCTGCTGTACTGTGGTATGGTACTGATTTCATAACAACACTGACCAAATCAAGGTCGACGGCATATGTAATCCACAAAATCACACATACACACACACACAAATCCAATAAATAATAATAAAAAAAAATGACAGTCCATGTTTTTAAAATGTGTTTGTCTACATGGAACATTTTTGGAAAAGCAAAAAATAAATAAAAGTAACAAGTATATTTTAGACTATGATTTTATTATATTTATTATAATATTATTATCAATAACTTTTAAATATTAAATTAAATTATAATTAAATTGTAATTATAACAAAAATATAAATCTATCTATCTATCTATCTATCTTATTCATATATCCATATATTCATATATGTGTGTGTGTGTGTGTGTGTCTATATATATATATAGTTCCTTGTAATTTAAATAAAAATATATTTTAATAAAATGTTGACATTATTTCATTTATATTATGAATTATATATTTATACATTTTTGTATTAATAATAATAATAAATTACAATTTTAGAATTATTTTTTCTTGCATTTATGCAATGTTTCATCAGAATGATTAAATTTCTCAAAGCTTTGTCCACATCAAATTAAACATACGATCTACTCAAACTAAAGCCTACTGAGAAATGAATCTAATCATTAGTCATTTAGTCATTCATCCAGTCATTGCTGCAATAGATGTGTTAGACCCAAACAATAAAAAAACAATCATAAAAACCCAGTTACAGTGCACTCGCACTAACACACTGCTGTGTTGTCATGTACTTGCCATTGATGTACTGTTCCCTTTCGCTAACCTCATTATTCTGATGCTGCCTTGATGACAAGACCAGATGTGGATTAATAAACACTCAGAGGCCCTTTGAATGAACCCTGCATTTTATTTTATGCAGTTCACTCATGAATACTTCTTCAAGGCACCGATACAAGCGTTTCTTAAAAATCGAAGACCAGAAATAGAGCACGTGGGCTGCTCATTGCATGTTTTGCATTAGAGATACTTCATATTTAATGTCTCTTTATCAGGATGATGGCTAGGCTCGTCTCAGTCTGCCAACCACACGAAGTTGAGCTAAAAATACATTCGTGCACAACAGCCAGACCACAATACGCCCATTGCATGTGCTGAAATGATTTAGCATAGATTGACGTTGCCTGCAGATTGCATTTCTAAATCATATGTATTGCAGCTTTTCCATGCTTCTACTCCAAACTGCAAGGAAGATATACATTCTGAACAGGAAATATGACAGTAACTTTGTATTTTATGTCTGTTGAATTATGTGGCTGCACTGACCTTAAATAGACACGCATTTCTTCTGATTAATGAGTTTTTATGTAAAGCAGGTCCAATCTGACCTACTGGATAGAAGAAAAATGGTCATGATCATTCTAGAAAAATTCAAGTGTGTTCATCATATCAGTAATTTAATCAGAGTGATGGAAATATTCATAATATTGTATTTTTAGATGCAGCAAGACAAAAAAAAGTGTTGCATCTTCACAAATTCACAGTTTCAGGTGAAGCTGCATTTGTTCCAGGGAAATCCAGTTCATTTTCCCACTTTGAAGTTTGTGTGATTAAGAAACAGCAACTTGGATTGTTACATGGAAAAATATAAGGAAAAAAAGTCTCCACTTAATGATTATTATATATGATGCATGAAAATAAATGTGATCCAGTGCTGTTGGAATTTTAACTGAGATTATTATTACTATTATTAAAATGAGCCGTACAGTTTACTTTACGTCTAAGTTTGTCTTAATGTTTAATTTCAGATTTATAGATATCTAGCCAAAAGTTATCTAGCCAAAAAATGGTAAGTGTTTTTTTGTTTTTTTCTCTCTCTCGCTCTAGTTTTCCTGCCAATATTTTTGCTGGATTAATATTCCTTAATTGCCAATTTAATTTGTATATACAATTTAAAGGCCTCTGGTGAATGAAATTAGTTTTCTAATGCCCATAATATCATCATCAATATATGGTTCATTTTAACAGCATTTAATGGCATTTTTCTTCTAAAATTCCTATCAAAGAATAACAGATTCACACACACACACACACACACATTTAAACATATATACTGTATGTGTGTGTATATATATATATATATATATATATATATATATATATATATTAGTGCTGTCAAACGATTAATCGCATCCAAAATAAAAGTTAATGTGCGTGTACTGTGTATATTTATTATGTATATATAAACACACACATGCATGTATATATTTAAGAAAAATATGTTATATTTATAATATAAATTACATAAATATAAATATACACATGTAAATACATGTTAATATTTTCAAAATATATACTGTATGTGTGTGTGTGTGTGTGTGTGTGTGTGTGTGTGTGTATTTATATATACATATTAAATATACACAGTACACACACATATATTACATAAACAAAAACTTTTATTTTGGATGCGATTAATCGCGATTAATCGTTTGACAGCACTACATATATACAGTCATGGCCAAAAATATTGGCACCCTTGATAAATATGAGCAAAGAAGGCTGTGAAAATTAATTTGCATTGTTAATCCTTTTGATATTTTATCAAAATCCTTTTGATCTTTTATTTTTAAAATTCACAAAAATCTAACCTTTCACTGGATAATAAGAATTTAAAATGGGGGGAAATCTCATTATGAAATAAATGTTTTTCTCAAATACATGTTGGACACAATTATTGGCACCCCTAGAAATTAAAAATATCTCTGAAGTATATTCCCATTCATATTCACAATTTTGAGGACTCCAGGGTGATTATGAACATGAAATTATCCAGCCATGACTTCCTGTTTCACAGAAATATAAATAGGAGGGAAAACAAAGCCCAAATTCCCTTAATCATCCATCACAATGAGAAAAACCAAAGAATATATTTCTGATGTGCAGCAAAAGATAATTGAGCTTCACAAATTAGTGAAGTAGCTTTAACCCCCTGGGGTCGAAGCCCGCACTGGTGAACAAATGTTCTGTATGTGTTTTATGGCCTTATTTCAGTGACTTCAAAATTTTAGTTTTTCACTAACCACGCATAAACGTTGCTTTCTCAAAAACACAATCATGTACATAAATGCTGCTAACATATTATTTTAGCCCAGTTTGTGCTGTTTACAGTGTTATTAGACTTTAGCCATTCATATGTTTATAAGCAACTGAAAAAAGCACAAATGTCAGGGCATGTCAAAACTTCTCCAGGCCCCCAAAACACCCTCAGACCCCAGAGGGTTAAGAAAAGAGCTAGAGCAGTGAAAATTCCCATTTCCACCATCAGGGCAATAATTAATTCCAATTAACAGAAAATGTTACGAAACTGCCTGGAAGAGGACGTGTGTCTATATCTGGGATAGGCAATTTCGGTCCTGGAGGGCCAGTGTCCTGCAGACTTTAGCTCCAACCCTAATCAAACACACCTGAAGAAGCTAATCAATGTCTTCAAGATCACTAGAAAGTTACAGGCAGGTGTGTTTGATTAGGGTTGGAAGCCAGGACACTACTGACCAAGACAGAAGACCTCCCTAGTTCGTCCTAATGTGTGCTGAGGAGGAGAGTTTGAGTGGCTAAAGACTCTCCAAGGACCACAGCTGGAGAATTGCAGAAAATAGTTGAGTCTCGGGGTCAGAAAACCTTAAAAAAAAATTGTCAAACAGCACCTACATCACCACATGTTGTTTGGGAGGGTTTCAAAATTCTCCTAGCTCATCCAAAAACAAACTCCAGCATATTCAGTTATCAGACACGACTGGAACTTCAAATGGGACTGGCTTCTATGGTCAGATGTAACTAAAAAATGAGCTTTTTAGCAGCAAACACTCAAGATGGCTTTGGTGAACACAGGGATAAAAAGTACGCCATGTGTACAATGAAATATACTGCTGTATTTTTGATGTTGGGGGCCTATATTTCTGGTCCCGGAGGTCCCGGACATCTTGTTTAGACACATGGCATCATGGATTCTATCAAATACCAACAGATAAAAAAATCAATAAGTGACTGACTCTGTTAGTAATCTTTTACTGGGCCGTGTTTGGATCTTCCAACCGTACAATAATCCAAACACAAACATCAAAAACAATACAAAAATGGGTCACTGAGCACAAAACCAAGCTTCTGCTATGGCCATTCCAGTCCTCTGACCTGAACCCTGTAGAAAATGAGTGAGGTGAACTGAAGAGATGAAGCACCATCATGGAGCTGGGAATCTGAAGGATCTGGAGTGATTCTGGATGAAGGAATGGTCTCTGATCTCTTGTCAGGTGTTCTCTAACCTCATCAGGCATTATAGGAGAAAATTTAGAGCCGTTAAACTGGAAAATGGAGGTTTCAAAAAGTATTGCATAAAAGGGTACCGTTAATTGTGGCCAATCGGTATTAGAGAAAAACATTTATTTCATAGTGATATTTCCCCCATTTTAAATTTGTATTCTCCAATGAAAGGTTAGATTTTTGTGAATTTTTTAAATAAAAGATCAAAAGGAATAATTTTCACAGCCTTCTTTGATCATATTTACCAAGGGTGCCAATATTTTTGGCCATGACTGTATACAGTCATGGCCAAAGAAGGCTGTGAAAATTATTCCTTTTGATCTTGATATATATATACATACACACATAAATCATTTGTAAGTCACTTTGGATAAAAGCATCTGCTAAATGACTAAATTTAAATGTAAATAAATAAATAAATATATATATATATATATATATATATATATATATATATTTTTTTTTTTTTTTTTTTTTTTTTTTTTCTTGTCACAAATCACCCACAAAGTGACATTTTGTCCATTCTGGCCGAATGCATAAGGAAGCTGACTACAGTTGTGGTTCTGCGGTATGCAGTCAATCTTTTATCAGTTTAGACCAAACCAATAACTTTTACACCCAAACCCATGTCCCACAGCCACTGATCTCCAAACCATCCATCTTTCTATCCTCTTCCGCTATTTAGCACCTCTTTAACACTGTTTCTGCCCCATTTCAGACCGGTCTCCAAACACACACATAGCACAGAGCCCCGTGCACAAGAGAAGCCCTCACCAGCCCTGCCATGAAGCATACACAGCGCTCATGAACATCTGCTTGACAGCATTGAGGCGGGTGATGGGCTTCTCCGCAGTGACCGCTGGAGAATGGAATGCCATTGAGTCTTAACTGATTACAGCCAACAGGCCCAATGTCATGAGCCGCATCACGTCACCCAACACATATGGTGTAGGATTCTCATCCGCAACGACCAGCGGCTATCGGGTGTCCATGGACGCCTTTTTTCATTCCTGGAGAAAGCAGGCTGGTTTAGTGAGCACTACATGTGTTCATGTGCTTATGGATGATCTAGTATACATAGACTGAGTCAAATCTGTATGGAAAATTATTCATAATTCCCACGGATGGTTCAGATGGTTCAGCTCATATGTGTTTGGCGTATTGGATAATAAAAAAAATTATTAAGTCTCGCCTGCAAATAAGAAATTATGTATTCTGGAAGAAATAACGAGGCCAGTCTTTCTCATCATAATTGCAAGCAGATTGGAAAGCCGTGGAAACTTTGCTCTTTTATAAATACAGATCCTAATTACTGTTAATACACACCTGATGGGAAAAATCGGGAAAACTAAGCCTTTGGAACATACTCAGTAATATATCACTTCAAACTGTAGTTTGGTATTTAAAGATGGAGTACCTTTTTACTTCTTTTTTTTTTTTCCGTTTTGAATTTTTTTCATGTTTTTGAAGACTCATATATGGTCACCAAGGCTGCATCAATTTGATAAAACAAAACAGTAAGAACAGTAATATTCTGAAATATTTTTATGATTTAAAATAACTGTTTTCTATGTGAATATAGTTTAAAATGTAATTTATTCCTGTGATGCAAAACTGAATTTTCAGCATCATTACTCCATGTATCATATGATGATTTGCTGCTCAAGAAACATTTCTTATTATTATCAATGTTTAAAACAGCTTTGCTACTTAAAAAATGATACTTTTTCAGGATAATTTGATTAATAGAAATTTCAAAAGAGCAGCATTTATTTGATATAGAAATCTTTTGTAACAATGTAAAGGGCTTTACTGCTACTTTTGATCAGTTTAGTGCATCCTCACTGAATAGAAGTATTCTTTTTGTACACAAACCTTAAAGGGAAGAGATAAAGTTCTGCAACATCTATCATTTCTATTGGCTGAATCTGTTTCAATAAATTACATTCCAACTTAAAAATGACCTAGATATTTCACATCATCAGTCGTTCTTTTCCCAGACAAATGACTGAAAGTTTTGCAATTATGTAAATATGGAAGTGTGGAAAAGCAAATGACAGACAGATACACATTGGACTTCATTCAAAAAGGCCTGCAAAAAAATAAAAAATAAAAAAATGCAAATGGAAAAGGAAGCTAGCGTTTTTTGGCAAAGTACAGGGCAAGACCTTAGGTCATTCTCTCCAGGAAAGCAAGACTGGACACATGTTTATGAGAAGGTCAGGAGTGTTACCTCACAGTACCTTGTGCGTGCTCGTGTTCCCGTGCCCTGCGTTTGAGTGGCTGCTCATGTCAGATTCATAAAAGTGAGCCCCAGTTATCTGGGGTCAGCCAAGATGCAAGTCAAACACAGCAAAGCCGTTGGCATTCACAGATGGTACAGCCCCACGGCCAGCTGAAACAAATGCCTGCCTGATAACACATATATACACATTCTTAGACACTCTGGCATTGATAATCAAACCCACAAATCCACACACACAAAAGAATGGATTCACACTCATCTGTGGGAACACAAACACACGCACACACACACGAACAAGACCCCTGGAAGACTTCCGACTTGGCCTGCGCGGCAGCCAGTATGGTTTGCTGCAGAGAGCTGGTGTGTTGATACTTCATTGCATGCTTCAACGTGAGTAATACTTTTAATTATGGGTGTTCTGATTGTATGTAGTTTATTTCCTGGAGCTGATTCCAGATATTGGGTCATTCTCGCTGTGCGAAAGGCAAAATCTGTTCACAATTTAAATTCCTGGAGGAAGAAAATATATAACGATTTTTTTTCAATTTATTTTCCAAAGTCATTAAATGTATGTGACATATATTTCAAAGCATATGAACTTTGTTCAGCACTTGAAATGCACGCTAAGAAAGTGTATTTTGGGGGTTAACTTAAAAAAAAAAAAAAAAAAAAACACATGGTACATACGGTTCCTGGTATTCTCTACATTTAATAAGAAAGAAAAAATAAGAGTTTAAGTCATGAGATACATAGATAGATGAATGGATGGACAGAGGGACGGACGGACAGACAGATAGATAGATATTTAAAATACATTTTCATTTGGAATATACATATATAGTAAAACAATTATATATATATATATATATATATATATATGTAATTCACAGAAAATAAATGGCTAGATAAACATATAGATATCCAAATACAGTAATATATAAAACATTAGAAAATGTTTTAATAAGATAAGATGAAGTAATAATAAAATAATATAAAAATATTATATAAAATATAACATTTCAAATTCAAAGACTGATTAGTAGATATCAATTGCATTAATATATAAATCTAATAAGATAAATCTAACAAGTTATAATATAATATAATATGATATAATATAATATAATAATAAAGGTCAAAGTTCACCTCCCCAAAGGCCCAGAGCTGTGAGTGGCAAAACAGAGTCAGTGTCACCTTTGCTTAGCCAGCTGAGGTTAAGATGGCTGAGGTCAAGGGTCAGATAAACTTAAGCAGAGGACAACAGAACCACAGTACTAGCATTAATCACCACCTCTGACCCCAAACCCCCGCCTCTCTAAACCACTACACGACTCCCTTTCTCTGGGCCTCTGAGTTCCCCTGTCCTTGACCGCTCTTTCTCAGCCCACAGTAACCTGCTGCCCAGCCAGAGGAAACACAGGCCTGCATTGACATCCAGCATCTAGACCGCTGACTGTACCACAGTCATCCACTTCCACCCCAGCAGTCCACATGCTGGCTCACTGCATCAATAGGGAAGCGGAGACTTATTGACAAGCCCTTGGCAGTGGTGGGCCAGTCCACTGCGGAGTGTGTATTTAAAATGACAGCATTAATGCAGCAACACTGTTCGTGACTGGGCAGCAGATACTGAATTCTGACCTGCTGCACAGGCTAATCAGCACAGCCATCAGGGCTGCATCTGCAGAGCAGGAAGAAGCAATTTCGGGGGATTCTTGGGAGGGGGACTAACATTAGTTTGTGTTGATGAGGCAACAGGGCAGGTGTTGCCTCGTTCTGTTGCTCCACCTGCTGCTGTCCGTCAGCCCCGGAAGCGCATGCTGCACATTCTAATGCTGTCACCCAAGCCAGAGTTTCCTCTCTTTGCTATCTCAAATATTATATACTTGCTTCCTATACGGAAAAACGATCCTCCCTGACCCACTGTCCTCCAGGCCGGTATCAATCCTGGTAGGTTTATCTCTGGGCTGGACTGTTTGTTTTGGTAAAGCCACTGCACTCACATGGTACTGCATGGGAAAGCGATTTCCCACAAACCAAACCTTGACAGTTCACGGCTGCCTTAGATGGGCGTCCCAGAGCCGGCTTCTGTCATCCGATACTCCATGTAGGGTTTTGGAAGTAGCGAGAGGGCTCGTTAAAATAATGAAACATTCTATGATCAGCTCATTTTTTTTACAGCGCTGCAGAGCTGCATGCCAGGACCGGTTCATGCAGAGCAGTGCTTCATCATCATCATGCTTGTATGAAATAAATGAGCAGATTGAGCATCTAAAGCTTCAATTTTAAACAACATTATCCTGAGATCACAGTCAACATGAAATGCAGTTTGCAACTAATTTGACTTCTGAAATTGTAAGTGAAATGCATCAGACTGATCAAGGACACTGAACTATGAAAATGTAGGATGGAATCTGATTTTATTCATCAGGAATTGATCAGATTGTGAAAAACGGGTGTTATATATCAGAATGGTGCCAAGTTTGGAGGGGAAGGGTTGAAAAATAAAAGGAATTCATGATGTCAGTCGAAAAAGGAAGTTTTTTTCAGATGGAACATTTCATTTCGTTTTGATAAAAGATTATGAAGGCCAACAGTGTTTCTTTGCAAAAACATGCAGGAACAAATTGTATGCACTAAGACAAAGAATATAGATCATGTATATCAATTTTGATGTCATGTTTAATAACCTAAAATATTGATGTCATGTTTTAAATTTAATGTAAACTTTAGACTCTATCTATTCAGAATCTGCCTTTCAATTCTATATTATATTGTAAATTATTATATTTTATATATTATATTTTCAATAAAAATGGTATATATGACATATGATATCTATATTTTATTATATTTCATATCAATAAAATTGTTACATTATACATATACAACATCCTGTGCTGTAATATTCTATATATATCCGTGTATTTGCCAATATTTGCCAACTGAACTGGAATATATTAGGCATTCTTGAATCAAATCTAAAAGGTGGACAAGCCAATCTGTTTTGTGCAGTTCAAGTTTGGATAAATGAATGCGCAACTGTGATGCAATAATAACCTGTTGTTACGCCACTTCTGTTATTATTTTTGAACTAAAAAAAGGACAGCACAGTCCTTGATCAAACAGTCCAGTCCTTGGTCAGACTGCAGCAAGATATCAAACACTGGCGCCATGTCTACAGTGAGAAAAGTCTGAAGAAAGTCAACCAGACTGTGACTCTGTCATGCAAAGGGCCCTGGCAGGGAAGGAAGTTGACTGTGGGGGGAGGAAGAGCTCTAAAACCGTATGCCTGTTTACAAGAATCGCCACAATTACCACAAAGCCCCTCCATCCCAGAGTCCCGCGAGTCAGTCACATCTGTGAGGAGAGATCCGGCCAGGGCAAGAGTGTTTTCCCAGAGATATCAGTGAACACACACTCTCCTGCACAAGTTAACATACACAGATGCACACCAGGCCAGTGAGAATGGTTTTACATCTGAACATGTGACCTGCTCCATCATTTTGAGTGCATGGTTTGTTATGCAGAATTATTTCAATTTTTATACACTGAATGAAAGAAAGTCTTTGCTTTAGTGATGCAATTATGAAGTCAATCATTTACTGTAAATGGTCCTTATATATATTTAATATATCTAAAAATTCTCTTTTTAAAATTTAAGTAAATATGTATTAATCAATTAAGTACAACAGATTAAGTAAAGTATATGCGTAATATAGCCTAGTGCAAAAATACATTTTTTTTAATAACAAAAGCGTTATGGACATTGTACTACTTTCCTGAGGTAAACGTGATGTCACGTGACATGTTCACAAGCTGGTTTATTAACATTTTCCAAGATGGAAACATTGAATGGATGATTACATGAGAGATTATACATTCGGTAAGTTGTATTTTATCATTCTTTATTGCATGGTCTGTCTGAATACTGGATTCTGATTGGCTGGCAGGTATGCAGTAAAACCGTTTAATGCACAGGTAGTTCCAAGTCAGTTTAATCACTGTTCTATATTAATGCACTTCTTTAACTGATGCACACTAACCAACACGCATCACTCGCTCGCTCGCACACACACACACACACACACACAGAGAGAGAGAGAGAGAGAGAGAGAGAGAGGTCGGAGATCGTAGATTGCGCTGCACACACACACACACACACACAACTTGTTGTCAACGCTTCCCCACGATTTTTATTCATAAAATAGCCTAGATACTAGATCGCTACATTATATTCCCCAGCAACGAGGTGATAAAATCGCTGTTTTTGAAGTAATTGTTTGTAAAGAGAGAGATGCGCAGACGCAGCAAGCAGGTAAGGCACACACAACTGTCATCTCTCTCTCTCGATCAATAATTAAATGAAATACATGCTATAATTCATTCAAATAAACATGATCTTACCGCACTATTTCATCTCTGTATCTGATCAGTTCACGTGCGTTTCGAGCAGCGCTTGATTTGAGGCGACAATTGCGATCTGCCACGCCACAGTAAGGAGCATCAAAAGTGCATTATTGTTTGAATTTTGTGATGAATTAGCATACTTTGATAGCTTAGATGTTGTTTCATAAAAAATAACAATAGGTTTTAGGTTATAATCGCATTTTTTCCCCCACAGCTCATTGCATCTTTGGACTCAAAATAATACAGCAAGTAACGTGATAGGATTCAGGTAAATTAGGACACTTTTTGTCATTGAGATGCCTGGGGGCAAAATGTAACTCATTCTTGTATTCTTGTACACTGTAAAGACCTGTCTGTTCTTCATGAATTTATCATCTTTGGCCCAATAGCTGATGTGTGTCGGATCAGTCAGGTTGTCGGCTGGGAGAGAACTACTCTACCTCCACATAAACTCTCAGGAAGCCCAGGCTGGTTCTGGTGTCAGGGAGTTCCCTGCCGAGAGCCTGCGCCCATGTAAAAGAATCACTGGCCCGTCCCATTCCAGGCATTGCAGACGCTGGAAAGAATGCCGCGATGAAAGTTGTGATAGGTTCAGGCAGGATGAATGGCATTCTCAGGGACTGTGGAGGAGATTCTGGGATGGGATGGAAGAGTCTGCAATGTCAATGAGGGTTAAAATATAAGGGACGTCCAAACATTGACTGTACACTGGTAGTATGGACTGTCCTGTCCTGTTTGCTTACACTGAGCATTAGGAATGGGCCCCCGGTCATCATTGCAATCTAGGAATGGGCGTTAACACCTGCTAAAGACGGGCATGGAAAGGATCGCTGAGGGCATGCCGTTCTGATATTAGCCCCCTATGAAACTTTAGAGCAATGCATAAATCAACCGCAGCCATGCTGTATAATTCAACATTCCTATACATGAACCATGTACATCTGAGCCATAACATACATGATATGCCACTGTGTCAGAATATGTGCATCATTCAGACTGGAATTGAAAATGTTTATTTGAACTGAATCTGAACTTGAGGTAGCATACCGGATGTGGAACTACAGTTTTAATTTGAATGTAAAGAAGCAGATTAAAAGTTAATTGAATATTCCAAGTTCATGTGACTGTAATTTAGACATAGTTTGTCAAGCCACTCTTCAAATATTGGCTTGATAAAGCCTAATTTTAAAGTTATGAGAAAAGTTTATCAAGTCTTGAAATGTGAAGGTTTATAGGCCTTATGGATAGAATGGATGGATGGGTATAACTGCATTTTTATTTTTATTTTACTGTAAAAAAATAAAATTTGGTGGCAAAAACCTCTTAGTTATGATGTATTATTAATAATAATAAGTATTATTGTGTACTTGAGTAGGTGTAGTAGACAAAACTACGTTACTTGCTACCATAACATACAAGCAAGTTATATATTTAAATAGCTCTAATTTTTGCAGTTTAATAATTACTGACACTAGTCCACATTTTGATTTGAATTTGATTCATTTTACAGCCCTACTTTTGATTTGATAATCCAAAATTGTGTTATTAAACAGTTATCATACAGTGAATTCCATTTTTATGCTTGGAAAATTCTGTCATCATTTACTTACCCTTCACTTGTTCCAAACCGGTGTGAGTTTCTTTCTTCTGCTGAACACAGTAGAAGATATTTTGGAGAATGCTGGTAACTAAACAGTTGACGGTAGCCATTGAGTATATTTTCCAGTCTATGGAGGTCATTGGCTACCGTCAACTGTTTGGTTTCCAACTTTCTTCAAAATATCTTCTTACATGTGCAATAGCTAAATGAAATTTTTACAAGTGTGGAACAAATGAGGGTGAGTAAATAATGACAGTTTGCATTTTTGGGTGAGCTATCCCTTTAAGAGCAATGCATAAAGTCCACACTCCTGCAGCATGCTGAGACAGGCATGAGACAGACAATGCAACTGCCCTAAACATGTACCACATGCATTTGAGCTAAAACATACTGACACGCTGCCTTTGAAATGGAATGCATGCAAAGACAGTCTGCTCAGTCTTAGCTGTCTGTACTGGTCAGCTCTAAACATATATCTCTGAGATGGACACCTGACCCATCCAGCCATCATAGAATGATTAATGATGTCCACCCTCCCCCTTCTGCCAGTGGACACCCAACACCTGCAGATCGGCCCGGGGCAGTGACTGACACGAGACTCATGCTGTTTCACAAGCACGTGGGTCTGTTTACTGTACTTGTCCTGGATGTTTAATGTGTTGATCCAGAGAGGGTGGAGAATGCAAACCCACATGCAAAATTAAAAAGAGGCCAAGAATCTTATGACAGTTTTTCCCTTTTGTAAAATGTTGTCTCTGGGAAAGAATATACCAAAAATGAATTATTATAAATATAGAGAGAATGTTTTATCGATCTCTGACCAAAGAAAAAAAAAAAACATTTAGTGTGATTCAGTGCGAGTTGGAATTTCCACACAGGCACATGTTTGGGGCACTAGAACTCTGTTCCAAAACCTCGTGAGCTGCCTTGCTGTCAAAGAAAACTGCCTTTAACAGGAATGGAACCTCTGTGACTTATTGAGAACACTTTATATAGCAGCATATCCATGCAGCACAATTATATTGCTCCACAAAAGTTAGATTTTTTTCATTATTTTATGAATGATTTTGAGTCTATTATGTTCACAAAGGCTGCAAAATACAGTAAAACAGTAATAATGTGAAATATTATTTCAATTTAAAATAACTGTTTTCATTTTGAATATATTTTAAAATATAGTTTATTTCTGTGATGACAGCTGAATTTTCAGAAGCCATTACTCCAGTCATCAGTGTCACATGATCCTTCAGAAATCATTCTGAAATGCTGGTTGGTGCTAGCTAGCTAGCAAGCTAGCTAAATAAATAAAATTATTATATTTTTATTATTATTATTAATGTTGAGAGCAGTTGTGCTGCTTAATATTTTTGTAAGAAACTGTTTTTTTGTCTTTCTTTTTTCAGGACTTTTGAATATAAAGTTCAAAGGAAGAGCATTTATTTGAAATAGAAACCTTTTATAAAATTGACTTTACTGTCACCTTTGATCAATTTAATGCATCCTTGCTGAATAAAAGTAATAAATTATAATTTACATTCATAAAAAATGCTGACCCCTAACTTTTGAACAATAGTAGGCCTACATTTGAAATTATTTTAACTATTTTTTATACATTTCCAAATTGAAAGACCTACAGAGATTTGATCAATTAAAATGTATTTTATAAATAATAAAATCTAGGATGAAGAACTAGGCAAGAAGACAAGGTCAATTATAAATATTAAATATTATATATATATATATATATATATATCAGTAACAGTTGATTGTTTTCACTAGTTAAATCATTATGGAACATGGAATAACAGTGAACAATACTTTCATAGCATTTTAATCTGGATAATGTGAACTCCATATTTCAATCTGTATAAATAAACATTAGCTAGTAACCCAAATTCATTCATTCTGTAAAAAAAAAAAAAAATGTTAACAGCATCGACTAGTATTAACAAATGTAACCTTATTGTAAAGAGTTATTGAAATATATTTACAATTTGCATTTTTCTTGCCGTATATTATTATACGTTTCTATTCATTCAGTGCAGTGCATTTTGGGATTGCCATCCCAGCAAAACTTCAATGTCACTTTAGCATTTTTAAAAGCATCACCACCTACCTTCACATAAAGGAAGTGCACCTATGATGCCTTAAAATACTGTCTAGCTAGGCTGCCCATGAGGTTTTAGGAACAATCCTACAGTATATGGGAACGATTGCTGAAGCCCTGACAGCAAATGTTGGGCCGTTCCTGTGAAAAAGTAGGCATGATTTCACATGAGGCTGACCGGTGGTGCACCTCCAGCCCTCCACCTGCACGCTGCAAAGCAGAAGCCCTGTCACAACAACCCCAAACAGCTGTAAACCACCCTTACCCATGATGACCCCAGTGCCATCTGTTGCAGCAGGCGCAGGTCCCTGCCGATGAGCAAGGCACCATTAGCGCAGAAGGGCCCCCGTGGTAAGACAAAGCACGGGAGCTTCGCACCCGCACAATACAGATGCCGAGAGAGCGATACCACCTGAAAGATTAGCGTAAGTGCTCGGCGTGTGAATATGACGAGGCTCTCGGGGGCTGACTGCAATCTCCGCTAAGAGCCCCAGCTGAGTGGCCTGTAAACTGAAACGGAAAAAGCACCTGACCTGTTTGGGTAAACGGAGCTGGATGGTGGCCCATCTCAGTGAATTCTCCAAGGAGGGGTCGGGGGGGGACGGGTGTGTTTTCTCCATCTTAATGGTTCCCACCCGCCTTCCCAATCATTCAGGTGTTATCCCACCCCCCTCGCCCATAAAGAGGAGACACCTGATCCCTCTTGGTGTTCCACATTCAGCTCCCCCCCCTCCGGGCATGGCTCAGCTCTGACCTCTGACCCCTACTTTGCAGGCTATTTATATGGGTGCGTACTTGACCTGACAGCTAAAGAAAAGGAGGGCGGGGGAGGTTAAGCTCTATCCAGAAGAGAGGTCTGAAGAGAACTCTCTGTACTAAGTTAATAAGGGCACCAGGGATAGTTACAGGGCAGGACTAAATGCTGATATACGGGGTAATTTGGGAATGAACATGTTGGGGGCAAGTATCTAAAAGTAGTGATGTTACTACATTAACTTTATTTGGAACATTTTTTTTTTCATAGCTAAGTAGTTGTGTCCCATATTACACATGTGGAAAGGACATTTTATTTTCATAGCAAATTAGTTGTATCCCAAACGATGCACTAGGCACTTATTCTATGCACTATGTACTCAAATGTCTAGTGTATAAGGTTATTTTGTCATCCAGCATTGGAGTCTCTTTCCAATACATAATTAAAGCTGTGGCAATTGAGTGCATGAAGTATATAACATTCCATACTTTGTTTTTTCCGATTATTTAAGTGCATTATCTGGGCATTTGAAGTGCACTTTTTCCTTTTTGGAATTTTCAGTGTGAACACACTAATCACACTATTTCTAATAATAATAATAATAATAATAAAACAACAACACAGAATAGTGCATAAATACACAAATTGGGATGCATCTTATATTTTGACTCAGTTTAAACTGAGTGTAATCTTATTGGTTGTATTTAGCTTAAATTTAATTTAAGTTTCCGGCTCGAAGGAGGGTGTTTTTGGGGGAAGTCGTGGCCTAATGGTTAGAGAGTCGGACTCGTAATCGAAAGGTTGCGAGTTCGAGTCTCGGGCCAGCAGGAATTGTAGGTGGGGGGAGTGAATGTACAGCGCTCTCTCCACCCTCAATACCACGACTGAGGTGCCCTTGAGCAAGGCACCGAACCCCTAATTGCTCCCTGGGCGCTGGAGCAATGGCTGCCCACTGCTCCGGGTGTGTGTGTGCGCGCATTTGTTCACTACTCACTGTTGTGTGTGTGCACTTGGATGGGTTAAACGCAGCGCACCAATTTCTAGTATGGGTCACCACACTTGACAATACGTCACGACTTTCACTGTAATGTTGTCAACTTAATCAACAAAACACTCTTTCTGTGCCAAAAAAAATATGAATCATAATTTTAAATACATTTAAACAAACAGACAAACATTTATTTATTTATACTTTTTTGGCACAAAAAAGTATGAATGAACAAATTAATGAATGAACCTCAATTAGGGTAACAACATTAAATTATATATACACACCATTCAAGAGTTTAGAGTTGGTAAGAATTTTTTTTTTATTATTATTATTATAAAATTATTACAAATTATTATTATTATAAATTATCCTTTATTCAGCAAGGATACATTACATTAATCAAAAGTGACAGTAAAGATATTTAGAATGTTACAAAATATTTAAATTTCTTGAATAATTTCTTAAACTTTTGAACTTTTTATTTATCAAAGAATCCTAGGGAAAAAAATGCTTCACTGTTTCCACAAAAATATTAAGCAGCACAACTGTTTTTTTTTAAGATAATAATAATATGAAATGTTTCTTGAGAAGCAAATCAGCATATTAAAATGATTTCTGAAGGATCATGTGACACTGAAGACTGGAGTAACGATGCTGAAAATTCAGCTTTGATCAAAGGAATAAATTACATTTTAAATATCTTAAAATAGAAAGCGGTTACTTTTCATATTGTAATAATATGTCACAATATTACTGTTTTTATTATATTTTTAATCAAATAAATGACGCATTGATAAGCACAAGAGAGAAAAACATTAACTTTTTTTTCCCCCAAACTTAAAAGAGTTTTGAATTAGTCTGTAGCTTGTTTCAAATTAGCTTCCTCAACGCTGGTACTCATCTAGAATAAATCAGGCTGGAGATCTGAAAGGTGCGGCGTGTGTTCTCCAAGGCTGGCACTCTTTGATAATACTTTATGAGCCAATAGAAGGTCCCAAGACTCCTTTAACACACACACTGTAATAAACACATTCTGTGTAGTGTCTTACTGGGAAACACACATCAATTCTGGACGTGCTGTCAGAGGCGAAACATTATTACGATGTGTTACTGAGGAATTTTACCTCTTTAATTTATGGAGGGAAAAGAGAGAGAGGAAACATCCCAAAGGCTGAAAAATGCTGGCCAGACACGCATGTGCAGCTTAGCAATAACATCCTGGAGCGTGTATTTTTAGTAGGCAAGCTTTGGCCCTTGCTGCCTCCATTGGGTGCCGGTAGGGCCAGATTGTGGTCCTATAGGAGCCCCCTGGACACACAAGGCCAGACCCCCACAGCACCCCTAGTGGACATGCAGACACCTTTTCCTAAAAAAAAAGCATTTTTTGTATGCAGTGTACAGTACACCTTTAGGGGTACAACACTGGGTTTTCACTGGGTCAGTACATTTTTAGGGGTAGATAAGGTACAAATTTGGTACAAAGTCTAATTGTTATTTTTCTGATAAAAAATGTGATTGCAAGTAAAAATGCAATTTATTGCTTAAAATTTTGTGATTGTACATGAATAGAGCTATAAAAATTGTAGTAGTAGTAATAATAATAATAATAATAATAATAATATTTCTATATAAACATAACTGACAAACGGAGAAGAAAAACAAACAAAAAAAAACATATACCAAACGTCTTTAGGTGTGTAGATTCAAGCAATTAAATAATATAAGAATGAAAAAAGAACTGCACACATCCAAAATTATCCAAAAATATCATATCAATTTATTTTGCTTCAGTATAATAAATTAATACAAGCTTTTTGGATTTGTGTGCATCTTTTTTTATTTATTATTCTTGGACTACTAAATAAACATAAAAACGACAAAATAAGAGATATCGCTATTGTAATATTTCATAGTAAAATAAAATGATTGTGTTTAAGAAAAAAATATATATAATAATTTTATTTTACATTTTAACTTTAGAATAAATACTTATATTTAGGACCGTCAAACAATTTTACCGTAAATAGCCTTTGTGATTTGATGCTCGCAACGAGTTTCATGATTTCATTTATTTATACTTATTTATCATTCAGCCCTGGTTGAATGTTGATCATTTTTTAGAAAGTGTAGGCAAGTATTAGATAAATTTGCACTGCAAAAATGGCTTCTATACCAGTTAAAATGTCTAAAAATCCTGTATGTTTATGTATGTTTATTGTGTGTTACAGCACTGGCAAATTTTCCACTTGCTTTAGGTATAAACAGTTTAAAAACAAGTGAAAGAATCTGCCAGTGCAATAAAACAGAATGGACTTATACACTGCAATCTTGTGCAGTAAAGTTTTTTTTGTTTTTTTGAAGGATTTTTAGATGTTTTAACTGAAAAACAAGTCATAAAGCCTGAGACTCTTCTCTCATGCTTTATACACTGAAGGTCCTGCTCTTCAACTTCCTTTGGCAGTTTTGGAGGCCCAGGCCCGGTCCATAATCCAGCCCTGGAAAAAATGGGAGAGCGCTTGAGTCAGATTTACTAGTTCCATTCATTTAAAACCTAGTTACACGGACAAACAAACAAGTCCATCGTAAACTCAGTCTCAGCAGAGCCAGTTTACCAAGCCATCCACAAGCTGACGTCCAAAGCGAGTGAAAACTCACCTATAGGCCTTTTACAAATCACTCAGCGGCGCTTTTCTTCAGACTCGAGTATGATTTCAGGTCAGCTCCTTTGAGAGCGCCATCCAATCCTCGGTATGAAAGGGCGTCTCCCTCCCAAAGCTGCCACCATTCGATGTGTGATGCAAGGACAAGAGGCTTTGCCAGGCGATAGGACACCTGTTCTCCAGAAAGATTACTTTGCTCAGCAACCAGACGAAATATTGATTTTCAGCTTTTCCTCCCTAGTGCACAAAAGCCCGTTCGGATTAGAGGGTTATCCCCTCCTCGGCCTCAAATGGACCGCCTAATTCCTCCCATCTTGTCATTTGGACCCCCTGCCGAGAGCGTTTCCAAAATCACAATGACATTTGCGGGGGAAAAAATCGGCCCACACACGCTTCAAACGCCGTGTTGTACTTTTCCATCGTCCGTAACGTCAAACAGAGATGTTTTCCTGGAGCGATACGGTGTGTATAAACTGTGGGACTAAACTGGCTCCATTGTTTGGGTGTCGAGGGCGGACAGCTCTTCCAGTCACACATCGGTGAGATCGCCAAAGCGAGACTTGCGCTGACAGAGAGTGTCTGAAATTCTTCTAGGCCCTTATCTGCCCTGCTACCAGCATCAATAATACAGTGTTACTGTGTAAAGGACAGATAAGCCCACCCTGGCCTGCATCTCCTCTTTACACCCAAACACGCTGCTGCTGCTGCTTGTTTTAGGAAGGGTCAACACTGACATCAAATGGCCGGCGGCTGTAATTGCAACATGATTCGACCTTCTAGTGCCAGGGTCAATAGAGTAAATCAGAGATGGCCAATCTTGGCCGCGATGACCTGAAAATTGTATTTGATTTTTCAGTTTAATGAACTAAAACATTTCCAATACTTAAAATAAATGATATCTGAAATAATAAAATGAAATAAAATAAAAATAACATGTATTCAGCTAGTTGTTAAGGCAACATTTCTGATTTTTATTTAGTTTTACTCAATAATTAAAAAAAAAAACTAAAAAAGCGAGCTGAAAACTAAAATAAAAAATGTAAATTATAAAAATATAAAAATATATATGTATATATAAAAATATAAAAATAAAATCCCTGGCCTTCTGCAGGTCTTAAAAAAATCTTAATTTGCCCTTCCACAAATTATGGCTTTAAAAAATTAAATTCATGAAGTAGTGTATTAAATGTTGCATGCACTGCTAAAAATTAGCATGTTCCTTTGCCTTTTTTCCCCACAGTACAAATATCTAAACATCCTGAAATCCCTTGAGATGCAAAAAAGAACACATGAAATCTTGTTTTCTGAGAAACTGAACAAAATTTATTTTTAAAACAAGAACAAATATCTGTCAATAGGGTATGTTTTCCCTGAACCCATTGCAGAGATTTGTTCTTTTTTAAATCATAATCATACACTCGCCTTATTTTGATTTGAAGTTTACAGAAAACAAGACTTCTTATGTAATGTCATTTTGCACCTCCACTAAATATATTTTGATTTAAGAATCTTTAGGCATTGGAAAACAAGACCAAAATGCAGACAAAGAACATCACTTTTATTTGCAGTGTGATCAGAAGGCACAGTAAAAGTTTCCATATTCTAGTGTTTAGGAGCAGTTACTCATGCCTTTAGCTTTTTTTTTTTTTTTTTTTTTTTTTAAAATT
>JAFVLL020025530.1:48549-125689 GCA_021397915.2 Tor tambroides | reverse complement strand
GAGCAGTGGGCAGCCATTGTTCCAGCGCCCGGGGAGCAATTTGGGGTTTGGTGCCTTGCTCAAGGGCACCTCAGTCATGGTATCGAAGGTGGTGAGAGTGCTGTTCATTCACAATCCCCACCTTCAATTCCTGCTGGTGCGGGAATCGAACCAGCAACCTTCTGGTTACAAGCCCAACTCTCTAACCATTAGGCCACGACTGCCCCATGACTTTGAGAAGATGCTTTTCTCATTTCATAAATATTTCAATTATATTAGTGGCAGAAATGTGTAAAGAACAAATTTAGTAAGAACCACTGAAGTAAATCATCACATATGGCCAAGACATTGAATTGAGAGAAAACAAACCCTTTGGAAAAATTTCATTGCTTTTTTTTTTTGTCATTTTGTTTTCATTCACTTAAAATATATTGGAAGGACTGTCTATGATATTCTTTAAAATATCTTCTTTTGTGTTCCACAGAAAGAATCAAAGGGCCAGTTTTACTAACAGCTTGTGTCAGCTGGCGTTAAAATAGTACTGTCAGTTTTACTAAAGATGCGCAGTGATGAATTAGCGCTGAAAAGGTGTGGACAGTTATTTTTGCGCCTGACCTTATTGAATATGCATTTGTAGGAGTTTCCCTTTTAGATGCAAAATGTATGGGAGGAGAGTATTAAATGATTCACGCAACGAGATTTGCTAATGTTTGCACTCGTCAAATTACTGGTATTTTGCGCCATTATTTAACGCCCCAAAAAAGCATTTCTTAAACTATTTTGCGCTTGAAATGGCTGCAATTGCTGTTGATAGGAGGAGGCACCGCAGAGAACAGAGAGCACATGGTAGAAGGGAGAGAATTTTTTCCACACGTATTCATTTATTTGGAATGCAAGAAGAACACGAAAATATCATTTGCCAAGCCTTGTTATTTTTAATTTGCTTCAGGATATAAAAGACAACTTGGAACCCTCAACTAGGAGTCATGAAATACCAGGTCTATCAAAACTTCTTGCAACTTCTAGCTTCATTTTTTGCCCGCTGGTTCTTTTCAGTGTACTATGGTTCTTTATTTCTTTATTCTTTATTTGCGACTGCTCTAATTTGCGCTGCGCTTGATATATTCCGTTGGTCGATATGTAAATGAGATGTTACGTCTGTGTTCTTTAATTTGCGTGTTTCCACGCCCACTGGCTGGCCCAAAATCAAGTTTTTAATGACATAAGGGTGAGTAAATGATGACAATTTTCATTTTTTGCTCAACTATCAATTTAAAACTTTGGGTCCTCTGAAATACAAACAGAGAATTATATAGATAAGCAAATCTGAAGTATAGACCATATTTACTCAACAAATCAAACAAGATTACTTCATTGCCAATATGTAAATGAGTTTAAAACTGTGTAGATATATTAGGAAACGACTAGATTTGAACATTTTCTGAGTTGTTCGCTCATGCAAAAGTTGCCTCCTCAATGCCAACTATTTGCAACCTATGCGATTAATAGGTTGTTTTGGATGGTTGTTACCAATAACTCAAGCTCTATGTTTGTATTTTCTGTCAAGCCATTACAAAGTAACCATAATCTAAACTGCCTAAAACAGCCAATACATATAACATTCCTCTTCACAACTTCCTAGAATTTCTTTGGATACGACATACAGTGGATTGAGGTATATTGTAATTGGTTGTACGCCAGAGTCAATAAACCCCACAGAGAAGTGGTCAGTTCATCTCCCAGTGGACTGAACTTTTACAGGCTCAGCGTTTGCATTCTCTCGTGTTTACGGCCCTCCGCTTATGACTGTGCCAACTTTTGGCTGTGGGCAGAGAAGTAGTGCTTTAAAATTAACACGACATACCTTGACCTAAATCAACAAGCTCCCTATATTTTGGATCTACAAAATAATCTTGTCTTTTGTACACAGAAGTGATGCAAGTACTGAAACATCTATGGAACGTCATATTTTGTCTTGTAGTCAGAGAATTAGCTGTCTTGATGACATAAGACCAGTGTGTTGAATCTAGTCTTTCAGAGCCAGATTTTTGGCATGAAACGTAGTCCACATAGTGTATTCTGGCCAAAAACCGCCCACTTCCAGTTTACAGTTTCATGATCCTAAATATACACTTTCCCTGCATTCATATACATTTTCATATATATTTTAATAAAATAACAATTACAATTGTTTTATATGCCATTCAAGAGCATGTCTGAAGACACCTTGAAAGAACACAACAGACTATGTGCAAGATGCACATAAACTTAAAAAGAATTTCTTTCTGTCCAAAAGTAATGATTATTTCAAACACAGGTGTAAAGCTGAGACTATGTTGGATCTGTTACACTGTGCATCCTACTACATTATGAATTGTGAATGACAGATCTGTCTTATTGTATGTTCAGAGTGGAATTAGTCTGCATTAATCCTTGAGCAATGATTATGTTTAGTTTTGGAGTTTCCTCTTAAACATTTACAGAAAGAACACTTTGCCATGTGGAAGCCAGCTGGGTGAAAGTTTCCTTCTAAAGCTAAAAATGTCTTAAGGTGGGAAAAGCGACATGCTACCAGAACTCTCCAAAAGACTGCGCTGAATGAAATCACCAAAAATAGATTTGCAACCTTATCTTTATGCAATGAAGGTATTCAAGAGTGATTTCTCTAAGTGAAGCAATGGCATATTGCATTACATAATTATGTTTTATGATTTTTACCAAATTAGGCTGGAAATAGAGCTGCATGCTTTCCAAATTCTATCGAAAAAAGTTCAACATTATGACCATATCTGGTAACCTGCAGAGAGCACATTTATGTGATTTCAATTGATTAAAAACCTTTGAAACCATCTAGGCATAATGAGCAAGCAAAGTGTCCTTAGAGCATGTGTTTAAGAAGAATTTTCACAATGACAGAAAACAAGTAAAACAAACCTTATATTTAAAGTCATAGTTTGCAATGCAAATTCTGTCATCATATAGGCTACTCACCCTCATGTTCATCCAAAACTGTATTCATTATGCATTTCTGTCTTCTGTGGAGCATAAAAGAAGATATTTGAATAAGAAGCATCAAAAGCATGTGATGATTTCTCTCCTACTTGACAAGAAACGTAATATTCTGTCATTTCTATATATATATTCTTACAGTTAAATTCAGGTAAACTTTTTTGCCATTGAGGTGATAGAAAAAAAAAAATGTACCAATTGAATAAATATAAATCGTGTGAGATACGTGAAAACGACTGCTTTTGTTACGTGTTACTGTTACTAACTTTGTAACATTCTCCCTCAACACCCGCGCGCGCGCGCGCGTGTTTTCCCGCGGGGTCTGCCTCGTTCTGTGACGTGTGTGAAAATCTGCCAGCAGTTCTGATGTTGGAGCCCACCAGAGATCATTCAGCAGGACGCAGAGCTCTGCTTCACAAGGTAAGAACCGGTCATTACAATCCCTTCTTCATTTAGACCGACTATTGTCGGCCGTCGACCGTCAATGTACGCGTTTATCAGTGATCATAATACAATATAGGCTGTTTAAGAAAGACGCGCCAGTTTTGCGATACGAAGAAAACACCTGTAGAACAGATGTTATTAGTGACCGTCTGAATATTCTTCACATTCACAAACTGTTAGATTTTGGCATCCGTGAATTTGGAAATACACCAGCTTTTACGTATAAAGTTCGTAAATATGTTGAAAATATCGATGATGTGACGCTCAGAAAACATTAAAATGCATTTTATACAAAGTGACTTCTTTTGATATGTTATGATGGCTTAAATTAAACGTTTCGGTATAGTACTTTGGAATACAGTAGCCTACTTATAGTTTCTTAAAAAAAAACAGTAAAGAAATTGTTTTAAATATTAAAATATGAATATTTAAAAACATGTCAGTGTGGTATAACCAACATGCAGTAAGCCATTTTGTTGTCATGTGACAAGAAATCATAATCAAGTAATGCAAGGAAAATATTTAGTGTTATTTTTTAAGTAGGCCTAAATCAATTGAGTTTACAATGGTATAAAATGTTTTTCAAAAAATGTTAAAAGCAGGTCATGTATTATTTACAGATTAACAATATTGTTTCTCAGTATTACGATTTGGCAATCTTTGAGGTTTAATAAGAACTGTAATTACATTCATGTTGGCCACATCTTGGTCTCAATCTCTCCCTCAATTTGTTTTATCTTTATGGCTGTTTAGTGGTTTACCAGCAGTTGAGTCAATTCATGAATACTCCCATTAACATTAGCACAAACAACTTCCCCTTGTTATTTCTCAATGTATTATGAGACAGCCTGGCTCCAAAGAGACCAACAAGTGTAGCCCACATTCTGCAGACTGAAAAGCCTACTTGATGAGTCCATGCAATGACAGAATGTTCTTACAGGGCAAAATACATGCATACAGAGGGTCCACTTCAATATAGGCAAAAGTGCTGAGAAGGAACCGCTGGTTAAACAAATATTGGGGGGCAAGAGTGTGTAAAAGTATAAATTAATAATGCATGGCTTTATTTGACACATGAATGAAGCACTCAGTATTGCATGGAGGGCTGAGTTTGCCATCTTTCGGTTTGGAGCAAGATGTTATACCATAAAACCTTAGCTTCAGCGTGCCACTATGGTGAAACTTGCCCAAATTTCTTACCCAAAAATAGACAAACAATGCACTCTCATATATTCATGCCATATATGACATGCTAGAAGTTTACAAATCTATGTACAACTGCATCTACATAGTTTGTTTTCAGTCTGCCTGGTCTTTAAGTTGGTAGCACTATTGTTTCAGCAGTCACTGTGGTTCTTTATGTAAAGCTGGTTAACGTAATGCACGTTGTCTTGTTTGCTATTTAGCGGTGGTTAATCAGATCTCTCTGGCAGCTGTTTGGCTGCTGATCTCAAGGTCACGTCGCCGGCTTTCTCAAAGATGCGTCCGGTGGTCTGTGGTTGAACTCTGACCTTTTCCTCACATGGTTGGCAGAACACATTAAACCAGCCGATTTTCCAAGTGACCTTTCATTCTTATTCTCCACAGTGCTGTGATGTAGAGGAATGTGGCCTGGGGTGATGCAATTCATTTCACCCCTGGTCTCCTCCAGATTAATGTGTTGCATCACTCATTAAACGTTGTTCATTTCATGCTTAGACCGGTGCTGTTAATTAGATTTGAGTAAAACTTTCACTGTTTTTGTCCAGAGATTAATTCAACAGATCAGAACTTTAGGTTTAGTAAAGAACATCTTGTTTTGAAGAACCATTTTTTATTGTATCAGGATCTTAAGTTTCTATTGTTTTTTTGGACACTATAAAAGCTTTGATGAAACTTACAAAGCTTCTCCTTTTGCATGAAACTACTGTATTCGTTTTAAGTGGGACCTTCATTTCTATTGAAGGGTGTGTTGTCTTTCAAAAGGTCAGATGGCAAGAGACACTCTAAAAAACATGCCTTTTGAGACTGGATTGCAATGTATTCCAAATACATTGAAAGCTGCAATACAACTTTCCAGAATTGTATCCATGGCAGATAAAATAATTGGCAGGCCTCAGAACCAATTAATACAAATTCATGTAGAAAGGACACAGGCGGCGACGAGAGTTATTCTTGCAGATAGTTCTCATCCTCTTTTCAGCCAGTTTGAGCCCTTGAAGTCAGGTAGACGTTATAGGCCCGGTTTCACAGACAGGGCTTAGACTAAACCAGGATAAGGCCATAGTTCAATTAGGACATTTAAGTAATTTTTATAAACATGCTTAGGAAAAAAACATTACTGGTGTGCATCTTGAGACAAAACAAAGGCACTGATATATTTTAAGATCAGTCACTGCAAGTTTCTTTCAGTTGAAACACCTCAGACTTAAATTTTAGTCTAGGACTAGGCTTAAGCCTTGTCTGTGAAACCAGGGCATAGAGTTCCTCTAGTGAATAAAAATGTGTTTAAGAGGTCCTTTATCCCAAATGCAATTAAAATCAATAATTCAGCAAGTGTTTAATCTAACAGTACGTAAGGTATGAACTATCTTTTTAGTCTTTTATGTAATATTTGTAACGTGACTAATGATTGTGATTTTATTTTACTATGTATGTTGTACTAATTTTGTTGTGCTGGTGAGGCAAAGACAATTTTCCACTCAGGTGGACAATAAAGTTGAACAATACAATACATACTAAAACACTGAGATTGAAAAAATACTATTTGGACTGAGACAGTTACAGGCTGACCTTTGTTGAGGATGCTTTCAATAGCATATTTCAATTTTAATAGATGTCTGGTAAAAGGAACGCATGCAGTCTATTGTTTAGAGTAACTACACATTATTTTCACCATTCTTTTCAGAATTTTTCATTTATGGTATCCATTTGGAGATGCAGATAGCTGGTCTAACACTAAAATGTGAGAGAGTATCCGGGTTGTCAAGGCAGTGTGTGGATTGGTTGAAGATGCGGTAGAGAGACGCTTTACGAGTCCACCTTTTAAGCCGGTATGAGCACTGCTGTTAACACACCCAGGTAGTGCCACCAAGTCAAAGGCTCTTTATGCACTGAGCACAGAGCCCTTCCTCATGCTGGAGTCTATGAATAGGAGGTATACTGTCTTAAACGAACATGGAACATACTTACAGAACAGTAAGGAGCATGTGCAAGCTGAATGAAAAGGTTATATTTACACAACTGGCGTTTCCTCCCACCATTAAATTAATGGTGCGTGAATGAAACTAATGCAGCTTTAAAGATGTAGTAAGTTTTCCACTTAAAATATTGCATTTAACACCTGCCAAAAATATAGCTGCAGACAGCAGATATTCAAGTAAATCCAAGTGGCCACAGTACAGCAGACATACTAATTTTAGGATCATAATTTTTTAGGAGCATCAATTCCATTGTTGCATAGGTGCAAGCAAACAGTTTGATAAATAAAAAAAAGCCACAACAAATTTTTGACCAGCGCGAAACACAAATTGTGGGAAGACATCGATGAATGCTGTAGAATAGGGTTGAAAAAATATTAACAAATGTAGAAGAAATTGATAAAGTAAAAAATATGCACCTACGTTGTTTGACCCCCAATGATGTACACTCACATGAGATGAGGACTGCAGTGATATCAGTGTCCTAGATGAGATGTTTAATATGGCCTCCATGTTAAGATCACATGACCAGCTAAATACACCTGTAAATAGGATATTTCTAAAATGGTATTAGTAACAGAAAAAAAAAGTTTGCGAGAATCTGCATCATCACCAGTAGATGTCAGTATAATGTCCAAGACCACAACTATATAGACCCTTTTTCTGTTAGTAAACATTGTGATGTTTTTCTGTGGGCGGAGCTTAGCTGGAGGCAGAAAGATTCCACTGACCGCTTCACTAACGCTAGCTATGAAGTCTGTTTAGCTTGTTTTTTAATAATAACTGGAGAAATTCCGATTTTACCTGCATATGTAAGGTATAGATGCACTGTCCAGGACCGCGATTGTTATTTGAAAAGGTTAACTTTAACGGCCGAAACCAGATTGGCCGATCCGCACACGCTTTTACTCAAAGGATGGACGATCTGACAGGATTCCCTCCGGTTGAGTGACTCACATCTAACGTGTATAGTTAAGACAAACTCACCGTGTCTATCTAGTCATGATGTATATATTTCAATTTCAGCAGGCAACTATTTTTACAGCTACATTATTATTCCAAGCCACAATTAATCACAACAATGTATATACAATTACATATGATTAAGCATATAAATCGTCAGTTTGTTGTTTTACACACATGCACACAGACATTATTTCATACACGACATAGTGAGATGCATAAGAAATCTTTAGACGCGCCCATAACAACAAAAGACAATACTTTATTTAGCCTTTTCTGATAAGAAGTGTGCGCTGCAAAGGCGAGTATTTTTGACGACCATTTCTGTCCAGTCCGCTCGTTTTATCTCGTTTCACCACAGCTGTCGTCGTTTTTTTTGTCTGGCAGTGGCAGCAGGTATGCCTTAAAATTTCAAATTGGAGCCTCTACAACATCGATTCAGGCACCCAACATCACAACAAGATGATATTTTAAGCTCCTTATGTAGTTGAATCTGCACTTGTTTGTATTGGCCGCCTCCAGGTTTCCCTTTGGTTGAGAAGGGTATAACTGCAGCCTGGAGATCTCCAAATGGGGGCGGGAACTCCAAAACAGGGTGGGAGCTCCAAAATAGGGTGTGGCTTCCACAACCGGACCTCACCGGACAATGGCACCTTTTTAGTTACACCCAGCGTCACTACCCCATCCTACCCTGCAAATTTCAAGCCCCGGGACACCTCCGTTGCTTAAAACAAAGCGATAGAGTAAAATCTTTCGCCTGCGCTGCTCTGGGACGGCTCGCGGGAGAGCTCTTGGGTGATTCCCGTTTATATAATAAAACAGACGTTCAAACTCCGGTCTGAACACCACTGACCACGAGCTTTGGGCTCTGCTCTCACCGAGAATATTGATTTATATAGCATATTTTATTTTAGATCAACTAGAAACAATGTTTAATTTATAAAGTGTTATTTTGAAATGTAAATCAATAATAATTGGCTGAACCCAGAGCCAATGGTGAAAGTCTTTGCGCGAAGAGACCCCGCCCCATTTTGGAGGTTCTGCCCACTTTTGGAGTTCACGCCCCATTTTGGAGATCTCCGGTCTGCAGTTATACCTACTTGGTTTGTTTCGCCTCCAGCTAGCGCTGTGACGTAATTGTGACGTCGGCCCTAAAAGGGTCTATTAGACAGCAAAAAAAAAAAAAGTAAAAAAAAAGTAAAAAAAGATCACCTTACAATTACTGTAATATGATTGTTCATCTGACAATGTACAGAAGAGTACATGTGATAAAGTGGATAGCTTCTTACATGGTGTACAAATTATTCCATCTTTTTCTAGAAAAAAGTATTTCTCAGTCATTTGCCACACATCACAAAATAGTAGGAACTCAGAAAGACTCTTTGTATTATTTAGAACAGAGCATCTCCTTATTGTTCATTATGAATGGCTAAACTGTTTTCTGACCTTTGCATATTTTTTCTCAAATAGAGTGAAACATTAGAATATGTTTTAATAGAGATCGAGGAAGCCTATTTAACCCTGCTCTATAACCCAGAACACAATACATATACATATAATATAATCATGGTGTAAAAGTTTGTAACAACATGAAGGTGAATAAATAATGATTTTTCAGGCAAAACCATGAAGAATACTGTGTACAAATAAACTTTAAGACAAATATGCTGCATATTGCACCTGTAACAAATGGACTTGACTTAGGAGTCCATGAAATGAACTCACTTTATTGAGTGCTTGCAGAGAGTGGGGGTCGAACACACGCCTGACCCCTAGAGAAAACACATGGAAAGATTTTAGATGTTGTGACATGGATCTTTTTTGTTTTTGGGAGTGGTTCTTTGTTTGCCGAAGACTATGTAATGGCCCATTCAATTACCCTGTCAATGGGGCCAGTCTTAGGCATGTTAGTGCACTAAATGTGGTGTCAGTGGGTCTTTCGGCACTGTTTAGAAATACTTATAGTTAATCAGCTGGGAAAATAAAAAGCTGGTGAAGGTGAAGCAGAAAGTTCAATCAGGGTTGCGTGAAAACATCAAATCTATACAGTATTTCATTACATTTAGATTTTAAATTAAATTTATGTTTTAGGTAAGACTTATTAAAGAAGTTCAAGGTCTGAATAATTGTGCTATATGTATATTTTAAAATTACTGCCAGAATTTATATCTCTAAAAATCTAAGACAGATACAGTATCTAACTATAACTACATGTATCTTATACCAACAGATTATAAGACATGGTGGTGATTTCAATAATCGTTTATCCACAAATGTTTGCAATGCTAATGCTGGAATTATGCTGTAAAGTTCAAACTGCTTCCTCAGGACTAAATTTAAATTTTGCATAAAACTGTCCTTAACTTAAAGACTTTGAGCAGAACCTGTGTGGAGTGACAGAAATTAGTCTGATCACACTATAAATGGGAGGATTTAGGATCCCATTCATACACCGTCATCGGTCTAATGTCTAGTGAAGAGAGATGCCATGGCCTTCAAAGACAGTGAATCGTTTGAAGGGTGGAAACAGTCCTCTTATTGATGTTATGGAGATTAAGGGTTACTGTGTGCTTTGTAGAATCAAACGTAAGCTTTAAACATGAGTCATTGAAATCATCTATTTGTGTTGAACTGTTTTTGTATTCACCTGGAAATCACCACTGCCATCTGCACAGGTCTACTGTGGACTCAGCAGGTTTACAGCCTTAAGCCGTTCAATTATGTCTGCATTTCCTGACAAGAATAATGAACCCATTTAACAAACACATTACAGACAAATCCTCATTTAACACACACATACATTCATCTCAAGTTTAAATTAGAGCATACTCTCTGATTATTGCTATCAAGTGTTATCAGAATCTCTAAAGGACATCTCTGCTCTGTAAGTATAAGTTAGATCTTACACAACCGCTATTATGTCTGGAGATCTACTGCCAAAGAAGGAAAGGAATAGCCCTCATAGTAATGCAAAGTAATCAGCAATGACTACTCAAATCAACCAATTAAGGGATTATGTTTTGGCACATTAGGGAATGGGGTGAAAGGGAAATCAGGTTCTGGCTAAAAGATCTTCACAGCTGCTCAGGAACCAGTAGGAGTGAGTTGTTGGGAAGTGACATCATAAAATGACCCCTCAAGCTATGTTGACTTCATTTACAATGAACATTGCGTAGTCAAACTGTGTATATTGTCAAATTGTGCATAAAGTCTCCTGACCTACACTGTGTCTAGCAATATCTTTTCTTCAAAAGGCTTCTACTAACAAAAGTTCTGAGGGAAGACTAAATATTTAGTTCTATGCAAAAACACAAATGCTTTCTTATGTTTGAAATTGGTCGTTTATGAGCAAACCCAGTGCATTAAAAAGTACTATTTACATCAGGAAAGTTAATTGCAGATCCACTGCTATCAAACATCACTTTAAAATGACACTAATAGACACTTGCTAAAAAGCCCAGTTAACTAAACACTCTACATCATTCAGTAAAAAATGTAACAAATGAAAGGTTTGAGTCTTGGAAAAAGGGATTTCCATATGAGGATTGGAAAGTCGGGAGAACTGCTGGGACAATCTGTGCTCAAGTTAAACAAGCATGTTTAATCAGGACCTGTCAGAGATCAGATTGTTGACAAGTCATTTATTTTCTTCGCAAATTACGCCATGCTTTTCCACTCATATTCCACTGCAGAAAGAGTCTGCAAGAGACCTGGTCAGGCAACTATTATACTGCTTAAAGACCATTGTTAAGCATTGGCAGCTGCATTTGTTGTTTATCACAAAGAACAAGATTTAATGTCAAGGCGGTAACAGCAACCTGGCTTAAATGTCCAAAAACAAGAGGAGTACAATGTTGAGAAGCATCAGAATATTGAGTCACTGTTTACACTGGATTGTCTTAAAGCAAATTCAACCATCAAATTTGTAACCGTTGCACTGGCAGCAAGTGATTTCAGCAACAAGGGAGTTTTCTCCCAATTGCAGAATTGGTGCCTCTTCCCAGAAGATAAGTTCTCTAGTTGTGCAAGACTAAGATTCTTGTGATGCTTATGTGAATTAGCTGGTGGTCTGGCACTGTTTCTAAACCATTGCTGTTTTCTGATCAACTGCTGTCTAAGACGTTTACCCACATTTGAAAACTAAAGGCATGGACTGTTTTCCCTGTGCTTGACCTCACTGTACACAATGGAGTGTCACAAAGGAATGCGATTCGTAACAGTGTTCTCTGTCAGCAGCACAGTTAGTGTGTTTGGTTAACCATCAGCCTGCAAAACAGAGCATGTTTGACAGTCGTTACACTAAAAAGGCTTTAGGGTCATTTGGGGGGGGGGGGGGAGTTCTGCTGACTGCAGTAGAGAGGAACCACCTCAGTGCGTCAGCACTCTGAAATGAATGAAGAAAAAACGAATCAATCAGAGTGACTGCAGAGAGAGAGGGAGAGAAGACTCTACACACTTTCTAATCCTGATCTTTTGCGTAGCTGTCCTTACATGCGCTAGTGGCCAGGAGCACATGCTCCGTAAGATGGTAAGTCTTTTCTGAGATCTGAGTCTGTAGGGAGACGGTCTGTGCTTTAGAAGTGTGCCAGCAAAGTTTTGTGCTAGTTTGTGTCATCTTGACTGCACTTTTCTCACACTTCAGTCCCTCTTAATGTGAAGGGTACAGGAAGCAGTCCTGCAGCACTGTTGTTTGGATTGCACCGGTGTTAATTGGGATTTATGCATGCGTGAAAAGTTTAACAGTCCTAGTCATTTATTTATGTACCTTGCCCTATTTGTGTGTCTTTCTGGGAGATGTGGTGAAAAGGACACAGCGTGCGCTGGTGTCTGCGTGACAGTACTGCACAGGGGAGTTACTGCAGATGGAAACGTGCAGGGGGATCTGGTGAAAGTGACACAAAAATGAACTCTCTCACAAACCCCACAGAAAATGAATTGAGATTGTTTTAGTAAAGCCTAATAATACAACTCTAAAGAATGTCTCCTTACTGGATTGGATATACAGTAGATCAATGTTTTTGTAAAATGCATATTGTCTGACTGTCCCTTACTTTTGTGTTCTCTCATAGTGAAGTACCCCCCAACACCCCCGGTGCTATAAATCAAGATGACCTTCCTTCTTTTCTTCCTCTTGGTCCTCTCCGAGAGCCGAGCTGACAGCTTTGAAGAGGCATACAGTGACCTGGAACACTACAGGACTATATACATCTCAGGTAAGAGATGGGAAAAGGTGTGTTTATGATTGTGTGTGAGAGGAAATAGTAGAAAGAGTAGAGAAGAGAGGGAGAAAGTGAGACAAAAAGAGAGATAGAGAGGAGGTTGTACTGCCCATCCCCTAAATGGTGTCTCCCCCTCCAGCATTTCTTAACAGGGACACTTACCATAATTATCTCATTGGGTGTCGGCTTTGGTGATTCGAAACCCTCTGGCTCCTGTCACAGGACGCAAAGTGGCCGGAATTACTTACTACAAGTGTTAAATATTTGATAAGCTATTGAGGTTCAGTATTTATTCATGTTGATATCTGATTATAGTAGTAATCAGCCTCCTCCAACTGCATCTGCAAAATAAACAAGTTTTTGGTTGGTGTGAACAACAATATAGTAACTATTAATTAGTATAAAAAAAAAACATGTGCCCTGGCAAGGAATGATGCAATGACAAATGATAACAGCTATCTCTGCAATGCTAATCTGTTTTTGCCCAATCAACCACATCTAATGCACAACAAGAGTTGGTAGCTTGGATTCAGTCTCCTATTTCTTTGTTGGGTCATGCTAAGTCACCCCCAGGGAAATCACATTGGTTCAAAAATGTGAAATCCCATGCTTTCTTGCACATTTTAAAGATGGAAACTTGTTGCATCACACCTGGTTAGGACACTGCGCCAGTGCCTGTATTCAATGTTTGGTTGAAGTTTTGACAAAGAAGCATTCCTGTAGCATAAGTTGAATTTAACTGCAGCTTAGCTGCAGCATGTCTTGACTGACTGGATAACTTGCAGGTTTTCACCAGATCCACAGATCCAACAGGGTGTTGTTGAGAACTTGACAATCCCAAGTCTTAACCCGGGCTATTTGACTTTGAGATGTCTTCATCCTTTGGCCTGGTAATGAAGAGTATGGGAGAGTTTTATCTAGACATACTAATTCTTCTACCATTTAATTATAAATTAAAACACTGGTTTTACCTTGGATGACACATACTCCTGTCATGTCTCCATTGGGTCCCAAATATGTATTTTGCCACTTCGTTATGAGAAACAAGAAGACTTTAGAAAATAGCAACAACTTTAAGAAACTGAGAGCAGGCCACATTGTTCCCATGACCTCTACATTTGTTTCTCTATGATTTTCTAGTAACATTTATAGCATTGTTTACTTCTATCGATGACAAACTGATTAAGCATCCCTATGTAATGAGTGGCATGAGTCAACAACAAAGCCAGACATGTAAATATGGACCATATTAAAAGTCCTCTTCAACTCTTCTAGATTTACCTTTCTTCTCTCTGTGATTGCTGATCCCATAACACATCTGGGAAATTTGCCAGCCTATTTTCTTCATATCCCATTTTGTAAATGTCACCCACCAAAATGAGAAAAGATTACCATAGGTTACAACTCTACTCTAAACTATTTATAGTTACAATAGGTATATAAACAAGCAATAATGTAGTTTTTGGATGATGGATTTAAGGGGGAAAAAAAAAACTGGCACACATTTCTCTAATTATATGTGCACTAAAATGGTTGCAACACCTACTGGAGTGCCTTCATTGGAAGAGAATACACAGTCACTCTTAAGTTTCTGTCATAAACATGTAGGGGAGTTTCCATTTCTCTGAAATCTAAAAAACATGATGATTTATGTGTTTGCATAACCACAACAGCCTGTAGCAATAGACAAGGATGAATTCAAGCTATCATCTTTGCGAAATGCCTTAAGTTATTGAACACTAACCAATGCAACAAGCCTTGGGACAACAAAATCAGAGCAAAGGCTATTGACTGACAATCTGAATATCTCTTTCTTTGACTTTTAGAAAATGGCCCCAGACTCTCAGTTGACACAGCACAACCCAAAGTAATCTCTCAACGTGGAGGCAACGCCACACTTCAATGCAAGTTCAACCGGGATCCCTCGTCTCCCCCAAATCCCAAACTGAGGATTAAATGGACTAAACTGACTTCAAACTATCTGAAGGAAATTGATGTGTTCGTAGCTATGGGTTTCCACAAAAAGAGCTACGGTCGATTCCACGGCCGCGTACACCTGCAGGCTGCCGGCAAGAATGATGCCTCATTAGTTATCACTGACATAACTCTGGAGGATTATGGGAAATACAAGTGTGAAATCATCGATGGCTTGGAGGATGATACAGCAGTTGTATCACTTGACCTGCAAGGTAAAGCATAGATTTATGTTGCTAACATACCTTGCTGGATTTTCCTGGTCTCTCTAGCGACATTTAGCCGTGCACTACACCACAATGTCTCACATATTGTTTTAATTATGTTCTTGAGGATTTAGATGCTGGTGTGATGTCACTACCATGTTTTAAAACTAGATGGACTAGCAAGATTTCCTGGGTCAAAGTTTAATCAGCTGTTTTGCTGGTGAACAACATGACACGTCTACCACGTAGACCAGCACCCAACAATAATCTTCACTAAAACCATATCTTTGACAGTTGTCATTTGGTTATATTAATATTTTGTGTACATATTCTTCTTTTTCAAACATCTGAAGTTTTTAAGAAACTTTAAAAAAAACGGCCACAAGGATGAAAAAACATTGCTACAGTAACACTGCCATTGTAAGGCCGGAATATTACACACATATACTATACACAGTTTATGCATCCTTGGCTGTTCCTCAAGGCAATTAGCTATGCAATAGCATTGTGCTGACTCTCTTCACACTGTGTGCAATGTAAACACTATTCAATAGTCTTATAATGCAGAGTAGAACAACTTATAAATCTAGACCATCAGCAAGATCCTGACATAAAAGCTATCATGGCCAAATAATGGGACATTTATTTAGTCCTTGCTGTCTGCATTCTTGGCATCATTTCAGTTGTATGCAATAAATCTAAATTTTAATTTACTTTAGATGATGCATTGGAGAAAACATTGATTTATCAATCAAGAATTTGATTATCGCCAGATTACACAGATCTAATCCGGGATTTCTATATGCAAAAAACAAAAAAAGTTTCATACGTTTTACTCTTTGGGTTCCTACAGGCATTGTGTTCCCATATTTTCCTCGACTGGGTCGTTACAACCTGAACTTCGCTGATGCTGAGAAAGCTTGCCGAGACCAGGATGCCATTGTGGCATCTTTCGACCAGCTGTACGATGCATGGAGAGATGGGTTGGATTGGTGCAATGCAGGGTGGCTCAGTGATGGATCGGTGCAGTACCCCATCACCAAACCCAGAGAGCCATGTGGAGGCAAAAACACCATTCCTGGTGTGAGGAATTATGGGATGCGTGACAAGCAAAAGGAAAGATATGATGTCTTCTGTTTCACCTCTAACTACAAAGGTTTGTCCTCCCCACTGTTTCATGAAAGACATTTGAAATAGGCTAGCGTCTCCAAAAAAAGTAAAGCAATTGATCTGATACATAATGTATGAAAGGAAAAAACAAATTGAGTTCAGCCATGCAAAGAATCTCTGATGCAAATTCTCTTCCTCATGTTTTAATACCCTTATACATATTATTTGAGAATAAACACTTTTCCCCTTTCTTTTCTCCAGGACGTTTCTATTATTTGATACACCCTTTCAAACTTACATATGAAGAGGCAGTGCGGGCATGTCAAAAGGACGGCGCTCAGATCGCTAAAGTTGGGCAGATGTACGCAGCATGGAAGCTGCTGGGCTACGACCGCTGCGACGCAGGATGGCTGGCGGACGGCAGCGTACGCTACCCAATCTCAAGACCACGCAGACGCTGCAGTCCCACGGAGGCCGCCGTACGCTTCTCTGGATTCCCAGACAAGAAGCACAAACTCTACGGCGTCTACTGCTTCAAGAGCGACAACTGAGCGTACCAACTGTATAACTCAAGAACTAAGCGTAATAATGTAAGGAGTTAGTTCGAGTGCATTAAAACTGTGACAAAGTCTCTAGATACTGTAATACAAAAGGATTTGAATATAAAATAAGTGATTAGTGTTTGTTTGAAGCAAAGATTCTGTAGGATTAGACACCTCAGGTGCCCTCTTCCCTCAAAATCAGGACTTCGCTACAAGACGGCAACAGGACAGGAATAGTATTCATTGGGTGCCGCAGAAATTATAGCTACTGGTTCCAGGTCTGAATGATCTTATACAGTACAGCAGTGCTAAAGGAAGAGATATTTGGTGAGACTGCAGAAGAAATTCACACTGTGCTCTTCCATTTAGCATGCAGTAGCCTGAGGGATGTTCTAGAACAGAATGACAACAAAGCTTAAATACTTTGAACTGATACATTTGGGCACTTAGTTTATCATTCAAGAACATAACATCCCATATAAATAGCATGTGAAAAATATATTTTCAGTTAATAGGAAAACAAATTCAACAAAAGTGCTAAACACCATACAGTACAGCCATGGCACAATGAACACATTTTTTTCTTTTGCCATCCTTACAGGGTGCTATATTGTATTTTTCTAAAAGCATACCTTTTTAAATTTAGTTTTACATGTGGACCAAACCATGTTGAGTCATAAGTCGCATTGTTAAGAAACAAAACTTTGTTCTGTGATTTTTTTTTAACTATTGAAATATACAAGTAGAGTGTTTATAAATGTGTGTTAATTATCTTTTTCTTGAAACTATGTGTTTATACAATGTCTCCCCTACGACGCAATGGAAGAAATTCAGAGCTCCACTGTATCGACCTCATCACTGTCAAATGTTATTTGTGTTCAGGATGATAAAGAAATCTGTGGTTCATACCACAGGCATAATAACAAAACCATTGTTTCAAAATGTTTTCTAGAACTTGTTTTTTAGTATTTCTGATCAGTTCATGAAACCACAGAAAACCTATCCTCAAACATATCCCCATAGCAATGGTGCCAAATGTTAATACAAATTAGTTTACTAGAGGAAGTCGTGCAAAAGAAAGCACACGGCCCAGTTTCTAGCACATGTGATGAGTAGTTTTAGTCTATGCATGTTACCATTTACAAATAGGAAGACTGAGGTGGCTAAAAAGACAACAGTGCTAATGATCACTTTGTGTTACTTAGTAAAAGAAAAACAGCACAATAAACGTAATTTTCTACTGTTGAAAAAAAAAAAAACCTTGCAGGAAAAGGTTTACTCAAAGATGACGCAAAAAATAATGGCACAACAAAAAAGTGCATAGTTAGCATGCTGCATTCAGTCGTTGTTTGTCTATGAAGATGTAGACTTTCAGAAAAACATGTCAAAGCCATGGCATTTGGAAACAAACCATTAAAACAGACTGCCAAGCTAAGACAAAAACAACTTAATGATGTTTTATTCTTGTTATTATTACCATTAGGGTCAACACAGCCAGTTTAGAACAAGGTCATGAGTTTTAGGCTACACTAAATGACCAGCTCTACTGAAAAAAAAAGAAAACAAAGTTCTAAATATCGGTGTTGTTTCAAAATACTGTATTCACATTCATTTCATTATTCATTTTGTTTTGACTCTGGCAACTGTACATATGCCTTGTTTACAAAACTTCAAAATCAGTTTAAAACTGAATGTTTAGACATGTCTTCATAGGCAATGTTACATTTTTCACCCTTGTTTTGTGTACATAAAGTATAATTAAAGGGATAATTTGACTGCATCAATGTGGAAAACCTCTTGACCCAAAAAATAAACAATCAGTCAAATACATATTTGGTTTGGTTGTTTTTAGAAAAGCACACTGAGAAATTATGCAAAAATAACAGAGCTCTAGTTGTAACAGTCTGTGACATCACACACACACACACTGCCAAAATAAAGAAATTGCAAGGAAAATAGAAATCAAATGACTTGCTTAATAAAAATTGTTGTCAGAATTAAAAGCCCAAGATATACATATGGCAGGCAAAAGGTTGCATATTTCAAAAACTGTTAAAACTCTTATGTTTTAATCATATCTTTCAAACCAGCAAAATCTGACATTGATGGTATCACAAACCTTGCTTCTTTCGCTGCAACCCCTTAACACACTGTAAAAAAAAAAAAGTTGACCCAACTCAAAAATATAAGGCAACCTATCACATTCAACTTTTTTAGTTAACTCAACTAGCAACCGACAACTTAAAAACTTTAGTTCATCTAATGAATAAAAGTCAGTCTACTGAGTGTTAAAAGATCTGTTAGAGCAACCAAAGATGTTTTAGCATTTAGCAATGCTAATCTTTTTTAACAGTCCTCTTTCTTTTAGATACATGTTTATTTTCAAAGCCTTCTACATAATATGGGTAGTATTTACCTCTTAAAACTAAAGGCAAACATTTATGTTAATAGACAAATGTATTAAACAAGTTGCAATGAGATGCACATATACAGTACCTCAGCACACGATTCTCAACCATGGTGAGGATCAACAAATTTTAAATCAGTAAAAATATGAACTCTAATCCACATGACAGCTAACTGACAGTGACAACAGCAGCAGCAGCATAAATTAAGCCAGTAAAATTTAAAACATTTTATTAATATTTTAATAATAATGAACATAAAATGTTTTTCAAGCTGCAATGCATGCTGGGAACTTGTGCAATTTTGTTCAATGTAAAATTGTTTGTTCACATGACTCAATTCTGGTGTTAAAGAACATTTGGATATGTTGTGAATACTTACAACAAATACTTGAGTATCTAAGTAAGGTAAACAAAACAACTTTTGCTAGCGACATGTTTAGAGTATTTTTGTTCAGTTCACACAAAAAATTAAACTGCCTTCTACTAAAAATTCTTTGTTCAGGCTACTTTTTTACAGTGGTTAGTAGAACTTTTGCAGAAAAGCTTGTCCATCTTAATCAACTGTGTGTTTACTGTAAATAAACAGGCAATTGGATCTTTAAAAGATGGGAGTTCCATGTGTATAGCTGCCACATTAAGTTATGATTTTTCTCATTTACTGTCTCTAAAAAATATAACAGGCAGCTTTCTCCAAGGATACTCCCTGGTATTAGGGGGAGGCTTATTTCTAATGACCATTTTATTGGACAAAAATGTGTATACACTCCTAAGGTGCAAAAATAATCGATCAACAAGAGTCACCAATACTTTTGGTATGTTTCCCTGCTGAAAAAAAATCAGCTAAAACCAGCCTAAGCTGGTTGGCTGGTTTTAGCTGGTCAACCAGCCTGGTCATAGCTGGTCAGCAGGCTGGTTTTAGAGGGGTTTTGGACACTTCTTTAGCTGGTCATGCTGGGAGACCTTCTTTTTGTTCAATGGCCATTCACTCCTTAGGAGTATTACCGCCACCTACTGTATATCTTGCGCACTTGGGTGATGAATCCAAGTATGTATCGCTGCAGCCCGGAGACCTCCAAGTGGGAGGGACTTACGCCGCAAGTAGGTTGGGAGACCTCCAAGAGGGAGGGTAGGTTTAGGGTTGGGTTTGGTGTAGGCAATATTAACAAGTCCCACCATTTGACACTAACCTGTTTATATTAGGGTTTGAATCTCATGTTCTGAGGAAATGTGTCCTGCAGAGTTTAGCTCCAGCTTGCCTCAACACACCTGCCAGGAAGTTTCTAGTATGCTTGGTAAGAGCTTGATTAGCTGGTTCAGGTGTGTCTAATTGGGGTTGGATCTAAACTCTGCAGGACACCGGCCCTCCAGGACCGAGTTTGGGCACCCCTGGTTTATACCCATCTCGATGAATCTGTATTGCTATCAAACATAAATAAATAAATAAATAAATAATGGAATGCCCCACCCACCCCAGAGGATCAAAGCTCAAGCTTCAGCTGGAGCTGCGTGTTCAGCTCCTCCAGCTTCCGCACTGAGCTTCTCAACCTCCGAGATGGGCAGAAGCATCATGATCCTCATCCTCAGACACTAAATCCTGTGGACTAGACCTGTAAGCTCTAAAAATGTTAGAACCACCTTAAATAACTGATTATCACTTAAACCCTTTCCCAGAAGGTCCACGACACTCACTGGTCGGTTCCTTATTTTGCTAAAAAGATTGTTACGCTGATCATCATATTTACTACATTTAAAAAGCACATGCTCTACTGTTTCAAAAACATCACATTCATCACACAAATCGCTTTCATGCTTCCCCATTAATGCAAGTGTTGAATTTAGTCCTGTGTGTCCCATCCTTAACCTAGAAATCATTACTTCTTCCTTTCTGTGCCTTCCATAAAACTGTTCTTTTTTCCCTACTGATTTTACGATATTATAATACCACCTACCTGTGCTGCTATTTTCCCATCTTTTTTGCCATATTCTTATTATTTTCCTGTTAATTACTGATTTTATCTCATTTCTTCCCAGGGGTACCTTAACATCCACCAAGTTTTTCTTTAATGCTTCTTTTGCTAACTTATCCGCTGTTTCATTCCCAATTACCCTGATATGTGCTGGTACCCAACAAAAATATACAATTATACCATCTATTTTCAGTCTGTACAGTAATGTATAAATTTCTACTAACAGGTCTTCTCTATCAGTTTTTGTCGACATTATACTTTTAAGAGCTGATGAAGTCTGAGCAAATTACAATCCTATTTGGCTTAAGGCTGGAAGACCAGCTGGAACAACCAGCTAAAACCAGCTTTACCAGCCAAGACAGACTGGGCGATCAGCAGAAACCAGCTACTTCCAACTTAGGCTGTTTTTTTTTTTTCAGCGGGGTTCTCAGACGAAATGGAGCAACTAAAAGTTTGGTCCGTTTTAGAAACAAACTAGCTCACTAGCACATATAGAAAGTTGGCCTAAAACCTAACAGACATCGACTAATGCCACAAAACTACAATTTCATGGGTAACTAAAGATGGCCCTGTGTATTTTAAGTTATTCAGGTCATGTAAAAAGGAACAGTAGTAGCCTCCTCTGGTCTAAATGTTATTTTGCTTAAGAAAGTCTCTCAGAAAACACACCAGAAGCTTGCCTTCGTCCTACCTTGTTCACGTTAGCAAATTAGTCGATTAGAAAGTCGTCGAAACAGAGCAGGTATCTGTTCAATTACCGTCACATGTCAACTTCATGATGGCGCGGAAGAAACGGTCATCTCCGTTACCGTTACATCGCCCTCTTTTGGTCAACACCATCCACGGCACCAAGCCAGCGGCAATTTCTCTTAGAATTCATGTGGGAATTTTGTGAAATGCAATGAACTAAGAACACATTTAAAAGTGTTCATAATATTCGAATAGCGCTTTATTATTCAAAATCTCACAGTTCATTCATCTTTATATGTCTCTTAAGCAATAAATTAAACTTCTATGGCTTCATGTAACATTTGTAATAATGTTTGACAAAAATGCTAGTTCATTCAACCACACATACAGTATTCATATTTTCATATTTTACCATGACATTCATTTAAAAAAGTAAAAATGGTTATATTACAAACCCACATATTTAAAAACAAAACAAACAAAAAAAAAACACTGAAAATATATATTTTGATGCCATATGAGAATATGATTATGAGAGCGTACAATGGTTTGATGTTATCTGAGTAATCCTCACAACCAGTGAGGATGCTGCCCGGGAAGACGATGTTGAAGATTTGTTTTCCAGTCATGATTTGCAGTCCTTTCAGCATTGTTTGTCCTCCAGCCCCGTGACATCTCTTTTGAGCCCCCCTCACCACAATGTGAAACAATATAATGCCTATTGTTCTTTTACTCTTGCGTACTGTAATTGTTCTGTTTATACTCTGCTTGTACCATAGTGCTCTCTTATTGTGCCAGAGAGAACAGGAAACCCAGTTCTTCGTAAGCAAAAGTTACGGATGAATTAAACATAATTACAGTCACCATTCACAGCTGTTTTTACTTGTTCATTATCTCTACTATATACATTTCAACCAGAAACCCCCCCTCCCCATGTCAAAACATTATTACAATATGCAATGTTGACTGTTGCATAGTCAAAGTACACTCTCAGTGGGTGGGTGATGGTGTTTTTTTGCAGTCCCTTAGGGTAATTTACTTTTCGGCTCTAAAACATTCATCAGGCACAGATTTGGCTTCGCCCTTTAGACTTTCTCTGTAGATGTGAAGCATTTGTAGCTCTGGATGGAGATCAGTGTGTGGAATCATCTGCTGTTTTTGACCAGCCATGACGGTACTCCGTCGACTCACTGTAGCGTCTCTTACTGTTGTTGTAATAGTCATTGTTTCTATATTTGTGCGCATACATCTTCTGGTAGGTAGATGCTGCAGAATAAGTAAAAGATGTGTTAATTTAAAAGGTTAGTTTACCCAAACATGAAAAATTACTTCCAAAACCACATGACTTTCTTTCTTAAGGAATTAGTTAAGAAAGTTAATTAGTGTGTCTTCTTTTGTGTTCCACAGAAAAAGAATGTAATGCAGGCAAAAGGTCAATAAAATGCAGAGCAATTCAGGGTTGTTATCGTTCACTAAAACTAACATTATTAAAAAGTATGCTGATATACAAATAAAGCTATAGAAATATTTTTTAAAAATTAATAAAAATGACAAAAGCACAACAAAATTACTAAAACTTACAGTAAAATTAAAATAAAACTGAAAATCTAAAAATAAAAACTAATTCAAAATATTTTATATAAAAATATATAAAATATTATAATTAATACTAAAATAACACAAGTACATTTCATGCCTGGATTTCACTAAGCATCTATTTATTCTGCAACTTACGATTCAAGCATGTGATTTTGGGCTTGTCCCAGTGACCATCTTCTCGGCATCTGATAGTGGGAACGTGTCTTTGGATGAAGCCGTCCTTGCAGTGGTACCTGACCAGAGAGTTGATCTCATAGCGCGCCTTCATGCTGCCATAGATATGGGCATCCTTTATGACAGGAGGCTGACTGCAGGACACTGAGATAGAGGCAAAAGGACAACAAGGACAATGAGCTGACAGTGAGCGACACTGTAGATTTGATAAGGGCGAAGAGGAGGTCTCACCTGTGCCCTTCTTGCAGGTGAAGGTCAGGTGGTAATTGCACGGCACATCGTTCCACTGGCCGCTCTCATGCCAGATCATCACCACGCAGTCCTCCCCCGTGGAGAAGAAGCTGTCCGGCTGACCCGCTCTCCAGTTCTCAAATTGCTAGTGCAAAAGTACACAAGAGGGTCGTGTTATGCCAACTGCTCCTGCACCAGTGCATGTGCCCACATGAGGGCGCAAAGATCACATGGAAGAATCAAAATTGACTGGGCTTTATACACATCTGGCAGGGTTATATGGGACTTTCCTTGATAAAATGGGGGAAAAGGGATGATACGGTATTCTAATAAAATGTACTGCTGCACACAATTTGCATGGGTTGAACACAAACACACAAGCCCCATTCCATATGTAGAAAAAATATCAAATATGGATGATGATGCAAGATCATAAAAATCAACATTTGTAGGATTTATTGTTTATATATATATGTATACAAACTGTCTCCCACAGTGTAATGTGCTCTTCCAACACCAAGCCTTTTCAAAACTCTTTCAAAAGTCGTGCACAAAATTAAAAACGTCAAATACCATGTTTTTCAGATGCAAACTCGACTCCACTTGCTGAAATAAACATAGAACATTAAATGTTTGCAAAATTAGCAGTTTTGCATTCTGATTTATGCTATTATTTTAGAAAAAAAAAAACTAAATACATGCATACATAAAAATGCATGAATAAAATCAATCAAATAAATAAATAAATGATGAATAAAACAGCTAAATAAATAAATAAAAACAGTTAATAAATGAATTAAAAAGCAAATAAATCAATAAATAAAGCTTGTGTGATGTGCCTCTATTTGATACCACACAGAATGATAAAAATGCTAAAGTAAGAATTTTTTCATTAGTATTAGCATCATCTAAGCTTATGGTTTATGGTAGAGTAACACATTTTTATACTGTGATTTTAAAAACTGTGTGCACAAGTGCTTCGCACTAATTTTAGGATCAAACAACCTCATTTATTCAGGCCGGAAAAAACAACACCCCAAGAATGACTCATATCTCTGAATTCATCGTCACCTGGAACACAGACATGCATCTAGGATCAAAATAATGAATCCCATCTTACCATAGGGTGTCCATCAGTCCAGCGGAAATCATTGTCAAACATTTTATCATTCAGTCCAATCCACTGATAGTCATGTCCCAAACCTACAAGACAATTACACGGATTTCAGTATATATCTCTGCCAAACTAGTCCACACAAACTATCATATGACTTGGAATAAAGTGGAAAAGTTGTGTGGTTGACTAATTTCTACTGTTTGTATCTGCTTATTGGTGGGAAAAATGGAAAGTTCCCACTCCAAACTCAAACTGCTGTGTCAGACTGGTCGGGAAACTCAAACAAACAGAGGAATGTTTTGATAGCACCACAGTGTTTATACTCTTCGGTATAATCAATCTACTTACAGTTGTCATCTTTAAGCTAGTGTATGTATTTTTTTTTATAGAGAAGTCTAAATGGAAGTCCAAAGAAATGGAAGAAATTCATTAATCTTTTTGTGTGAGGACCTTTGCGAACTTCTTTGACATCTTTAATAGACTACCTGGCCAAAGTAGAAATAGCAGGAACTCAGTTAAACCAAACCACACATCAAAAGACACAAACAAATGTAGAACAAATAGTTTCTGTGCCCCGAGGAGCCAAGAAGACGTTTGTTTAGTTTAGAGTCAACAGCACTTTTAATATGACTTATGCTTTGTTTAGTCAGTGCTAGAATTCAGTTAGTCCTGAGTATCTGTTTTTTGCCTCATTTGAAACTAGATTTTTTACATTTGATGGAAATGTGCCTGTGCAAAACTCAACACTATGCACTGCTGTGGGCATTTGCCAAAAGCATTGCTATATCTAGTTTTTGGAGCATTGCTATAAAGTGCTACTAATGGCCAAAACCTGGCAAGTTAGCATTATAGCACTTTTGAACTATTGTCCTGACGTCAATGGACTTTTTTTGAATGGGTTTTTGGTTAAATGTCTGAAATAAAGTCTGTGGTGAACACAAGCTCAGAATATTTTCATGTTTTATTCTTTGACTTAAAATACATCAGTAATACTCCCTTTTAAAGCTTTTACTTGTCTTCAAAATGGCAGTTGCTAACAAGTGTCTAACTGGGCCTACAGAGGTTGTTGGGACATTAAACATCATTATGCTGAACTAGTTGCTTTTACAGCCTCGTTTTGTTTTTAACTGTGCTTTTGCAAAATATTCTAATTCACATTTTCAGGGAAAAAAATTAAAGACTGTAAGAGTTGTCAGAAACTTAATGATGGTGAAGTTGAAGTCATGCAAACATGTTGTAGTTTGTTTGTATCCTACATGTACTTCTACCAGTTGCATTTAGGCTTTAGAATTCATAAAAGTTCTGTTCAGATGTGAAGATTATCAGCCTGAACAATTAAAAACCTTTGTTGGTCACAGATCTTACTTCCTCCGATAATCCACAAGCCAATGGAAAAATTGTGTTTTTTTGAGAGAACCAAGGTGATACTCACTTCTGGTTTGGCCAACCTGTTCTTGGCAATTCCTACATATTTTACAAAGGGGCCAATTCGTACAAATTTGTACGACCTTTTTGCTAAATCGTAGGTTTGGCCTACAAAAATACGTAATCTGCACTCTATACAATACTGAAAGAGTTAGGAAGAAAAAGAGTTAATGGTTTGTTCAAGCACTATCAAGAGTGAGCAATAAAATGATTGCTGTCTGCTTTGGCAAATACCATTCGTAAACTGTATAAAATCATAAACTTACGATTTACAAATTGCTGCTCTTCGTGGGACAGGACGCTGGTGAGGTGACCGCCCTGCAGACGACACTCTCTTTCCGCTGCTACCCATGTCCGCCGGTGTGTGAAGTACTTATAGCAGTGGCTTTGAAACTTGTGCCAGCCAAAGTCACAAATCTCTGTATCTGAAAGATTGCATGACAGAAACTGAAAACGTGGGAAACAGGCAAAACATTGGATAGCATCCATAATGCCATATCAGTGCACTCAAATTCAAATGGCAGATGTTTTTGTAATTCATGATACAACTACAAGCAGCATCACAGTACCCATAGTTTATCAAATAAAAGACGTCTCATGATTGATTCTGTACCCACTCTCTTCAGCGTTAACCACGAACAAGTCTGTCTTTCAGATCAAGTATAATCGGTTATGGTGCAGAATGGACACACACAACCATATCTGTTTTGAGCTCGGCCATTAACTGGGTTAACCTAGTGCAAAGGACTTTTTATTCTATGCCATACAATGAAGATCATCAACATTTTGCTTGGACTGAAACCCCCCAATGACCGCAGCGCTCAGTGTGAAAGCTAAATGCAAACAATGACATCTAATGAGGCTAGAAAGAAAACACCAGTAAATGAGGCCAAGTAAATCATCTCAGACACACGGCCCATAGTGCTGTTTTCTTTAACTGATTACGTACTATTATGTGCTCGCTTCGTCCTTTGCCCTGAACATCCAGTAGATTATCAGAACTGTTTTCGTAGTGCACGTACATTAGCAAGCGCCACTGAATTATATTATAATTGCTATAAAAATATCCAAATCTTCAATCTACTTGAGAATGTAAATTGTCCCTCCAATTTCAGCTGTCTTAAGTTGCATATTTTTTAAAAATAATGTTAAATCACAACAAATAGTTTAACCGAATTGACCAAGTGTAATATGTCAAGATGCATAGCACAATTTAGTACAAAAAATGGTAGTCAAATTGTGGTCAGAGCAAATATTAACAAAATATCCATGACTTTGGTGGTTTTTTAAATTACCTACTTATTTTGCAAGACCTAGAAGTAATATACACAATGGATCAAATCAGGAAAAATACTTTAACCACTAGTCAGTGTCTAGCAACTGGCTGTGGCATGCAACTTTGGCTCTTTGTCAGAAATAAATTGAGAATTTTTTTGTACTTTTTCCCTGCTAGAAATCTTGGTCATGACAAGGATTCTGGTTTCTCAAAGTTCTGTCTCGTGCTGTTTAACTAAAATATTGCATTTTTCACAATATCACAAAGTTTAATACAGAAGCTTTGGATGAAACGTTTTCAACTGTCACCAAAGGTTCAAATTCAGCTTCACCGATTAAACGTAACTGTATTAAGTGTGAAATAAGGTTCTTTTTACATTACGTGGAACACGAGAGTTAAACTTTTTACGATTTCCCCTGATCTTTGGCTAAAAAGCCTGAGAAAACAGATGTCCACAGAGGTGATGTTTATGCATGGAGAAGATTAGCTCTGCTGACTAATGGCAGCAATATTCTGTATGAAGCTGGAACCAATCCATTGGGGGACCAACGCCCAACACTCAAGCCTGTGTGAGTGTGTGCAAATGTCAAATCCTGAGAAGGTTAATAGCTCTCTTCAAAGTTAAAACGTGCTCTCATTCATAAGTCAACTGATTATTTTCATAGAGGGGCAAGTCCTATGTGAGATGGAGTCAGGTGTTTGGGAGTTTCTATACTGTGGCTTGTCCCCAATGTGACTTGGAGGGGTCTCCACAAGCCTCTTGGACAAATTGTGATGCATTAATTGATTCCAGCTGCTTTTGCAGTAAAGATCCATGTGCCAATCACAGTCGCCTTCCCAGAATTCTAAGGGGCTTCACCTTTAAGTGAGGGAACAGCAAAGAAGGGCCAAGAAACCCCTGTCAGAATCAATGAATCAACCCCTGCTTTACGTCATCAGAGGAGAACGGATTGACTTCATCATCCTCAAACACTGTCCACAGCCATGTGAAAAAGAGATTCAGTGTTTTCTTTTTTTACGAGTTGTTTCTCAAAGTTAAAATCACAACAGACCATCCAAAAGGGATGTTCTCATATTTGAAGTGCTTCACTGAGCATTTTGATGGGTAATGAAAACTAACTGTGAAACAAGGCTCATCCTGAATGCCAACAAGACACTCTCTGAATGTAAATGTGATTTGAACCCTCCCATTACAAATTTTATTTCCATTTCATGCATATCAAAGGCTACATAGAACAATGCCAAGCCAATCACCAGACTAAATTATCAGAGTGACAACAGATTTGGCAACTACTTTGTTCCCCCTTCAAGCCTCATGTAATATTTTAAAGACAATATGAAGACCTGGTATCATGTTACAATAAGGTTCTATATGCTAATATTAGTTAAATCATGTATACTAATGTATACTAATACATGTATACTATGTATACTAATACATATTTAACATTTCCGTTTGTATAAATTAACATTAAGCTGGAATATTAAATGCCGTTAAAAATAGTTTATTATTAGATCATGATATCCAACAAATCAAACAAAAATGACCAAAATTGATGTTCTTGGTCTTATTGTACACAGTTCGGTTGCTATATGATTGCTAATGTCTTCTGAGTGGTGTTTAAGTGCATTGCTTTGTGGTTGCTAGGGTATTTTAGGTGGTTGCTAGGGTATTCTAAATGGTTGCTTATTAGATCCACTCCCATGTCTCTAAGGTATTCCAGTTGCATAAACATAGCCACCCTGTTAAGACTGTCTCTCAAGAACCACTAGCCTGACCATCTAGCAGTTAACCAAATGGTAATCAGTCTTACTTTTGGGATCTAAATTATACCAATCTGGCTTTTTATGTAACTGGCTTAAAAAAAAAAAAAGTTAAGACCAGTCTTTAAGAAAAAAATACTATTAAAGGGATTGTTTGCTCCAAAATGAAAATTCTGTCATTAATTACCCACCCTCATGTCGTTCCAAACCCCGCAATACCTTCGTTCATCTTCAGAACACAAATTAAGATATTTTTGATGAAATCAGATAGCTTTCTGGCCCTCCATAGAGAGCAATGCTGCTGTAGTAAGGACATTGTTAAAATATTCCATGTGACATCAGTGGTTCTACCGTAATTTTACGAAGCATCGAAAATACTTTTTGTGAGCAAAGAAACCAAAAATAATGACTTTATTCAACAATTCTTCTCCTTCGCATCACCGTCCATTGCATGCATCGTGGCACTCTCAATAATGGCAGTGGACGCTGACGCTGAAGAGAATAATTGTTGAAAAAAGTCATTATTTTTGGTTTCTTTGCACACAAAGTATTCTAGTAGCTTCGTAAAATTACGGTTGAACCACTGATGTCACACGGACTATTTTACTCATATCCTTACTACATTTCTGTACCTGGAACATTTCAGTTGCATTGCTCTCTATGGAGGGTCAGAAAGCTCTTGGATTTCATCAAAAACATCGTAATTTGCGTTTCGAAGATGAACAAAGGTCTTACAGGTTTAGAATGACATGAGAGTGAGTAATTAATTACAGAATTTGCATTTTTGGGTGAACTATTCCTTTAATATAATAGTCTAAGTATGCAACTTAGATGTAGATCTAAACCAATTCTATTGCTATTGCCTTAGCAAGCGCCACTAATAATATCATAGCAAGACATGTCTATTTCAGCCTAATCAAATCTTACTGGACACAAAAAGTACTGTCCTAAATTAGTTTCTGCTGAAATATGCACATTACAGAAGTTGAGTGTTTTGCAAACGTCATTTCATGCTGGCTTTAATTAGTTTCCGAAGTCTTCTAAAAGTCACAACCTAAATATGGGACCACTCAAGTCATGCCTGAATGAGTATGATGAGGCGACTGAAGGAAAATGCACTCATCGTTTACGTAGCCACACTAATGTTCCTGGGACCATGCCAAGTAAGTCAGTTGGCTCATCAAATTGCTCAGCATTTGTGAGAAGTGTGGTGGGCGTAAGGGAAGAGGCAGTACTGTCGCTGACTCTGTGACCTTTTCTCTGAACCCTGTTGTTGGCACACATTTGCTTTCATTCCTCTGGACACCATACCACACACCCTCTGGAGGATGAAGCCTGCAAGATGTGGTGAACTTTGTGGTTTGATTTGCCCATGCTAACTGTTTGGACTGATCACTATACTGTATACCATTTGCTTCAGTGGATTTATTAAACAGCCATAGCTCACTTAGAAAGCAGCACCCTAAATCATAACATATTCCATCCAACAGCTCCTACCAAAAATTTAAGAGTTATATTTTATTCCACTTCCAATGGAAACCTAGCAGGCAATCAGGCAGATAAATGTTTAAAATATGCAATCATTGCGGCATTTCAAAAATAATCCATAAGATACAATAGACATTATGCGTTAGCATGAAAGTGACATGATAACATTGCTTAGCAACTTGCTAGCATGCAACAGTCCACAATTAAAAAAATATATATTATACATATATTAGCCCAATTAAAACAACTGTATAGCATCACATTAGTGTTGACTTTATACCTTGCTCACAGAGGGCTCCTGAATAGCTGGGCAGACAGATACAGCTGAATGTGTTTAACCCGTCAATGCATGTACCTCCATTGCGACAAGGGTTTGACTGGCACTCGTCAACCTCTGCAGGAATTAGGATACGAAAATGTTTGACTTTACTCAGAAACTCTAAATATGTTAATCAAAAGTGAATAAAACTAAAAATATAAAAGGCTTCAAACCATTTTCACAATGTTCCCCACTGAATCCAGGCATGCAGACACATATATTTCCTTTTCCATTAGAATAGCAAGTTCCACCATTTTCACACACACTGACAGAGCAAAAAGTGAGATCTGAAATAACAAAGTAACATCTATTAGTGGATGGACAAATCGTGGACTACGAAGCAAAGTAAGTCAATCATTTTGTAAACCTCAAGAGAGGAACTATTGAAATTACCTATACACCACTTTACAAGATAAGCAATATACTGTTGAGTTACAAAAATATTATGTGGAACTGTACCTTGCAGATCCTCCATATGGCTCTCAACAGTGTAGCTGGAATCTGTCCAGACTTCTGGTTTTCTTGTGGTGAACTCTTCCTTGGATAGTGGTTGTCCCTCAACAATTGAGGGACCCTCCACATCTTCATAATCTACATTATTCTCTTCAAATGCCACAGTACTTGTAGCTTTGGGGGTAGTGAAAACATCTTCTGTAGCAGAAGTAGTTGCCCTATCCAAGACCTGAATTGGCTCTTTCACATTCAAGTCTGTAGCAACACTGGTGGTGGGATAACTGGCAACTTGGGTAAATGAGGTAAGAGGCATCTCCGTTGGAAATCCAAATGTAGAAAGTGATATTTCTTGCATTGTCTCTTCTGAAGTCTCTGATGACTGCACTGAGGTGGTTGTCTCTTCTGAAGGTGATTTTGGGGTTAGATCAGTTTCTTGGGATCCTGACGTCTCTGATAACTGCACTGAGGTGGTTGTCTCTTCTGAAGGTGATTTATGGAGTAGATCAGTTTCTTGGAACTCTAAAGTCTCTGATAACCGCACTGAGGTAGTTGTCTCTTCTGAAGGCGATTCTTGGATTAGAAGAGTTTCTTGGGAGCCTGAAGTCTCTGTTGACTGCATTGATGTGGTTGTCTCTTCTGAAGGCGATTCTTGGATTAGAACAGTTTCTTGGGAGCCTGAAGTCTCTGTTGACTGCACTGATGTGGTTGTCTCTTCTGAAGATGAATCTTGGATTAGAATAGTTTCTTGGGAGCCTGAAGTCTCTGTTGACTGCACTGATGTGGTTGTCTCTTCTGAAGATGAATCTTGGATTACAACAGTTTCTTGGGAGCCTGAAGTCTCTGATGACTGTATTGAGGTGGTTGTCTCTTCTGAAGGTGTTTTTTGGATTAGAACAGTTTCTTGGGAGGAAGACATTACTGCTCTAAGACTATCCGTGGGCAGAATGGTGGTCTCTGAACTTTGGGTTGTAAATTTAGTTTGGACACTAGTGAAAATGAATGGTGTTGTGTCTTCTGCAGAACCTTCAAATACTTTAGTTGCTTCATCATATGCACCAATTCTTGTTTCGTCAGTTTGTTGAATGAGAAGGGATGGAACGGTAGTTGCAGAGAAAGGCTGTTTTGAGAATTCTTCAGTTTGCTGATCACCAGAGCTGAAGTCCTCAGAGATGGTGAAGATTGTACTTACATCTTTTTCAATCTCAGGCACCAATAAATGACTCTTAATTGTACTTGTGTCCTGGTCTTTCTCAGAGTGTGTAATATGAGGAGTGCTTTCTTTTGAGATTGCCTCTGTTTGCAAAGTTGACACCAATCGAATCGTAGGCTCTGTACTGGGCAAAGCCAAACTAACAAGCTGCCTTGGCTCTTTGGGATGAGTACTTGTTAAGGAACTTGAAAAGCTGTGAGATGAAACAGTGAAAGATGGAGATAAAGTTGGTTGTTTTGATTCTTCTGTTGCGTATATATCTTGCCCTGAGCCCTCGTCTTCAGTGGATGTTGAGCCCTCAAAATCTTCTGTTTCTGGTTTCATTTCTCTGTTGTCTGTTGTCTTCATTTCTACAGTGCTGGCTTCTGGAGTTGTAACAATTGGTCCTTTGGTATTGGAGTTCACCCCAAATGCCGGTGTAGTCTTCTCTGTTTCAGCTATTTCAGTCTCGTCAGTAGCCACCACATATGAGTCATTAGTTGTTGGCAATGTGTCATCCGCAGAACCTTCCAAGGTGGTCAGTTCCTCTTCATCATCTGTTGTGCGCATCCCTGAACTTTCTTCGTGCATTCTAAATGATATGGCTTGTGGGGTCATCTCCTGGCTTGAGGATTTGGTTGCAAATGTGGGCAGCTCTGTCGTGGTTATACTTTCCAAGCTCTTTGTTGAGAAATGGGGCTCAGTTGGGCTTCTGGTCGTTGAGCCAGATTCGTCTGTTTCAGGGGAAGATGTGGTACCTTCAGTATCCTCTGTAAGTATTTCTATCACTATCTCATCTTCGGGGATGGTTTTTTCTGTCGGTGGGATAGCAGTGTCAAACTGGTCTCCTCTAGCCTCCTGAGTTTGGTCAGTGTCCGGTTTTAGAGTCAGCTCGTGCTTTCCGTTAATGAAACTCACTTTTGGGGTGATGGTAACAGAACCTGATGGATATGTTTCAAGGTCTCCACTGCCCAAAGGTGCCTCACTTTCACCAGTCGTTAGAAGTGGAGTAGAAAGCCCTGGTTCTCCAAGAAATTTCAGAATAGCATCAACTGCCTTAGTATCCACAGCATCACCTACAAACAAATAATTAAAAGACATTACACACAAGTGAGTCAGTTCAATAATACTAAGTAAGCCAACAGCTTATCAAAGATTATCTACTGCAAAGCCTGCTTATATATTTAGTTACAACTTCATGTTGATAATTTTTCAAATTACTTTATAGACATCTTAGACACCAGCACTGCATATATATTCCACTTAGAGGCTAGAGTCTCACTTGAGGCAAATAAAACGCACACGTCAGTTATGATTTTGGCAGTCAAGATATTACTGATTGTTTCTACATACTGTAAGTAATGGCCCTACTTATACACAGAGAAAAGCTTATTATTAATTCTATTCAGTGATATGTCCCTGCGAGACCTTAAAGTCACTATACTGCAAAATTACAAGACCCTTTTTATTTTAAATAGCTCAAAATTAAACAAAGTGATTCCAGCTACTGTTACATTAAGCAGTTAAAATGTGTGAAATATAGCCAGATATTTTACTACATCCTCAAGTCGTCAATAACATGCATAACAAAACATTCTTTTCCTTTGGTGGACCCACTAGCAGCCACACATGGTAACCTGATCTATAGACTAGACGAGGTAAGGAAAAGTAATTCGCTTGCAGTGATTACCTCGCTGATTGTTTTAAGGGGCTTTGCCATTTGACCCGGGAGGCATTTGTCTGTGGCTTTGAGAGCTACTCTTTCTCACACCCAACACCTCTGTCTCTCCCTGAGAGTAGGTGCTCCTTTAACAGTATCACATGGTATAAATGGGTCAACTGATTTATGTTGACCCACAGGACCTACAAGACAGGAACACTGGCTGCAGTCTATTTACAGATGTTTATCAAACTCATCACTCTTTCCAGCAACACGGGAAGTCAATTAAGGTCATGGGAAGGCATGGAAGATCTGTTTCTCTTCTCCTCTTTATGCATATAGGCAGCACCACTAGTTTAGCTATACTTCTGGATGAGGTCAAGATTTGGCACAAACCAAATATTAAAGCAATTGCATGAAATCAAAGGACCAAGTCCAAAACTTTTGTTTGCAAGACAGCAGTAGGCATCTCGACAGAGCCAAATGTGGCCTCTCTTTAGCCAAGATCTACATTCATTTTGCATCTCAGTGTTTCCTAAACTAAGTCACTCATTTACAACATGCTGCTTTGGACATGCAAGAGTCACAGAAAAACACTGACACACCAAAATATGAAAGGACAAGCAAAACTGGTTCATGCGAGCAAGCAGCCAATGTATTGTATACTTGTATACTGTCTCGCTCTGGTAAAATTAGCTTCTAAATGAACTTTTTTGAATAGCCAAAATATTCTGAACTTCCATCAGACCTACCTGATTGATTTCTCTGCGTAAAGTTGTATACGAACACATTGATGCCCAGTGGAAAGTCATTGTCTTTCTTGGCTTCAATCTGCTGGCCATGCAAGTTCACTTGATTTAAATCTGGCGTTATCAAAGTGGACTCAGCCAAGTCCAGACTTCCTTCAGTCGTGTTTGCTGTGGTTTCGTTCTCTTTGTACACAATTTTTGGCTTGTCTGGATCTCCTTGCAGATCTGTAATAAACATGGGTGAAGCAGGAATCACACTCTCAGGAGTATCCATGTCACCACTGCTGCTACCCTCCGCACCACTGGATTCCCCATGCGGAGTATACAACCCAGGATGCACGTTCCCTGCGGTGGGCTGACGGGGTAGCTGGATAGAGAAGAAGGAATCTGAATAATCTACACCATGGGGTACCCCTTGCACCAAGGAGCTGTCTTGATCTTTGTCCAAGAAGCTCCCATAGTCCTTAAATGTGGTTGTGGTTTTCATATCCAAAATTGTCTCAGCTTTAGTTGGTACAACAGCAATGGCTTCAGCATCGGGATATGCTTCAGGAGTGCCTCTGTCGCGTGGAGCCATGCTTGCAGAGAACATGGATGGTGGCTCTTTTGTGGTACCATGGGCTGGCATAGAAGAGACTGCTTTAAGGGAAGAGATGTGACGGGTGTCTGAGAGAACTGGAGGTGTTGTGGGTCCAGCTGTGGGTACAGTTGTGGGATCCCGACCTGAGAACAGAGAGAAAAGGAAAGATGTAATTTTGACTGAGCATTTTGCAAATACTTTTCAAGGTGAAGCGTGTAGATTTGGTGCCCCTAGTGGCACCAAATGGAATTACAAAATAATGTTTTTCAATTGTGAATGGCTTCAGCTGTTCAAGTCTGACCCATACTCATACAATTTATTGACAACAGCTGACAAGTCAGACTGCCCAAACAAACAGAGAAATGTTGAAAGTGCCACATTGTCAAACTATATGTCTCTGTACATTAAATTGTGATAGATGAAACTATGTCACCTTTATGAGGTGCTATCAAGGTGAGCACTGTAGAATACTTTAGCAGTTTTATCCCAAACAAGACATAGCCCTCAGACTATTAATATTGACCAAGTAAGTGCAACTGCTGGCAGCAAAGTCAAGATATTTCTACAAAATGCCAATAATAGCAGAATCGTCTAAGTATTGAGGGATTTTTTGGCTGGTAACGAGTTATTTTGGGAAAATGACGCACTATGACATGGTAGAGCTTGACAGTTTATATTTATTTTGAAACTTTAGCTTCCTTTCCAGAACATTTTTGGCTAGGTTGCATTTTGCCTAACCACATATTTTGACTCCGACCAGTAGGTAAATAGTCTTGAATAAGTGCACTTGGAATGTTTCAAAATATAAGTGCCAACGTCATCTCATTCTCACAATTAATAAACCAAACCCTCACACTGCTGTCTACATGAATGCTAACTCTGACACACTTTAGTGAACCTATATAAAAACTCGAAATGGCCAAGTTAACGACACTATAATGTTCACTCTTGTCTTTTCATTCACATATAGCTGCTGTGCTTATGACGTGTTGGCAGGCCTCCAAAGGTTTGATTCAGACGGTTAGAGTTTCATGCTTAGCAAGAAGTTTCAACACCACGGTAAAACCATTCATGATGACATGCATGACAGTTGCCCATCTGGCTGCATGAAAGGGAATAGAGTGGGGTCCAAAGGTCTGAAAGGACAAGTGAAAAAGGCCTCTTTTGCTGAATTTAAAAATATACATAGATTTCAGAATGTCTTAGTATGTGGTGTGTCTCCTTTTCTTTTAATGACACTGTGACACAATGTGACGTGGTCCTTATAGACTTTGTAAGACCAAGCTAGATGCCATTTTTAATTTTTCACTAATAAAATGAGGCTGGAAGAGACAGACATACACTACTGTTCAAAAGTATGGGGTTAGCATTTTTTAATTTTTAAATAAATTGATACTTCTATTCAGCAAGGAGGCATTAAATCAATCAAAAGTTAGACATTTATAATATTACAAGAGATTTTAAATAAAAGTGGTTCTTTGGAACGTTCTATTCAGAGAATCCTGAAAAATATGCATCACGGTTTCCACAAAAAATGTTTCTTGAGCAGAAAATCAGCATATTAGTATGATTTCTGAAGGATCATGTGACACTGAAGACTGAATTAATGATGCTGAAAATTCAGCTTTGCATCACAGAAATAAATTATATTTTAAAATATTTGAACAGAAAACAGTAATTTGAAATTGTAATAATATTTTACAATATTACTGTTTTTACTTTTTGGTTAGATTTTATTTTTCTTGGTTAGAATAAGAGACTTTTTCCGAAAACATTACAAAACCATACCGATTCCAAACTTTTAAACAATGTCTGTTTAATGTACAACCTATTGGGAAAAAACCCCCACTGATTTATATCTATTGCATGTTCTTAGAAGCATTTCACTGACAGTTTGGCATGACTTATTCGACAAAACGCTTGTTTTCAGTACTAACCACCAATTGTTGTTCTTTCCGCATTTACTGCATTTGATAATTTATGATCATTTGAATCCGTTTTTACACTAGCAGCATTTCAGATGCATAATGCTATAGTTATTTAGTGTGTTGTGAGCAGACAAAAGCCCACACCCATCTCTGCTTCCTTCAGTCTCTTCATCTGTAGATCTATCTTCATCTTTAAACCGGCACACGTCATGACATAATCTGGATTCAACAACATATAGTAAGAAGATAAAAACATAAGGCTGAGTGAATGATTGAATGATGACAAAAGCCTCCCACTTTTGCTAATGACAAGGGTATCTTACTGCTTCTTTGTCTCTGGCTCAGTGTCTATGGCCAGCTGTTAGACGTTAGGGATGTGTCCTCTTTTCTATGCAGCGCCTCTGATGTAAAACATCAGGCATCTTTTTCCCTTATAAAACCCCAGTGATCTTGAAACAGCACAAGAGGAAGCCACATCCCCCCACTGGTGCTTGTTTATATATTATAGTGGGGCGCTCTTGCCCTCCATGGTCTTTTTTGGCCTACCCAGAGTGCTTTTGTTTGTTTTGCGGTACTCTGCGGTAGAAGCCCATTTAAGAGAAGTGCTTCAAGACCGGTTACATGAAACAAGCCGCGGCTAACAGGAAAGCCACAAAATCCCTGGAGGTAGGGGGCGAAAAGGAGATACCTGATGTAAAATCAGATTAAATGCATGTTAAGCGCTGCTTTTGTGTGGCCTGTTTCCATTTTCCCTCTCGAGCGACGACAGACAGAGAGTTTAAACAACCCCCAGCAGGACAGTTACGGGGTTCAAAGGCCGTAGTCGTTCTGGGCAGAAGAATTGACCTGAAAACAGGTCAGTTAGTTTGCCGTTTTAAGGCACATATTTGAGCTAGACGTAGGACAGAGGTTTAACAGATGAAATCTGAGGATGCCCTGGAGAGAACAAATTATTCTGCTTCCACCCAGCTAGCAGAGAGAGAAAAGGTCCGCTCAGAGTCACAGCTGTTATGATATCACAGCAAAACAGACGCCTCCCTATCTACAAAACAATATCGTGTGGAACATGCACTAACAGAAACTAGTGTGAATCTCACAAAACCTGTCAAAGAACAGGTTTCTGTAAATATTTCATTTCTGTAATATTTCATTTCAAAATAGAAAGAAATATATAAGATGCTTGCATTAAAGAATGTTTATTTATTTATTTATAAATGTATTATTTTTAGGACCAGATTGTAATATTTTAACTTTTTTTTCCTTCAAATTGTGACATTTTGAAGAATTATTGTGAGAAAAGAAAAATTAAGTAAAAAATTAAATTCAGTAATGATATATATATATATATATATATATATATATATATATATATATATATATATATATATATATTATACATAAAGAAAAATAAGCATAATTAGGAGCATTCAGTATTTCGTTTTACCAAAATATAATATTACCAAAATGTATTTTATTTATATATATATATATATATATATATATAGCAAAACTAATAACCTACTATTTATATATATATTTATGATAGAAAATAATAGGATATTTGTTTGTTTTTACTGTGTAATGCCAATTGGTCAACCTGAATTGTTTGTGAAAGGTGCTATAATTAATTTTATTATTTATGATATTATTAATATATAGGCTATATATACACACATACATACATACATATACACACAATTTTTAAGTTTTATTAATTTTATTACGGCCTTTGATCAAAATGAGTTGTTTATAAAAAAGGTTTTTAAATAAAGGGTTTTAAATTTGATAATGTTAATATATTTAATTATTTAAATAAAATAACACAAGTTTTGGTAATATTTCTTGCCTAATGCTCCTAAAAACTGGTTTACTTTTCTTTATAAAAATATAAAAATGTATTTGCTTATTTTAAAAATCTTGCTGATATATTTGAAACCACATTAGTCAACATGAGGTTTTTTGTTTGTTTTTTTTGTAAAATTTGCTATAGAATGTGAACGAATAATTTCTTCTTTTCTTCTTTGGATTGTGAAGTTTCCGTGAGATCGACCCAAAAGATTTTAAGGGTTTGTTTTTTGTCATGAGCGTTTCATGAAGACATACCTCTGAAACAGAAAGCTCCCAGCTTCTCACTCGGTAAGGGAAATCCGGTCTGGTTGAGGAAGCGGTACATAGTCCTCACGCCCAGCTGTCCTCTGCCGCACTGCTGTCTGGGTACAGCGACAGGGTAGCGGGCACTGCCGTCAGACAGCCAGCCGAAGTCACAGCGGTCCATCCCGGCCCTCCAGGCTGCATGCAGGTGACCTGGAGACGCTAAAATCATGTCCTGTCTCTCACACTCCTCCCTGGCCTCATCTAGAGTCAACTTAGCATCAGCAGCAGTGAAAAACACCTCACCTGAGATCACACACACACAATAACACATCACCTTTTGTCCAGTGCACATTCATAACAAATAAGGCAATCCCAGAATGCACTTCTACAAACTTTAAATATAACTATTTATTATTTATTTATTAAAAGAAATAATAAATTAAAAAATAAATGTATTATTTATTAAAAATCAAATCGTCCATTTACTCGCTACAGAGAAATACTGAAAATGAAACAGTCCATTTACTCAAAAGGTAACTATTTCATCCAGTATTTGTGCATAAAATGTATTTGTGTGCGTGTATAATTGCTTCCCTTCAAACTGACATACTTTCTTCATTTTCTTTCCAAATTCTCATTACTGTTATATATATATATATATATATATATATACTGTAAATGTATATAATATTTGTTATATTTTTCTTTTGTAAAATATTATTTCTTTTTTGATGTTGGGGTGACCCAGTAAGTTTAAGGATTGGCTTTATTATATTTATATATATCTCCAATCTCCAATATATATTTGGACAATTATGATTTTTGTTTTGATTTCAAACTTCCCTTCCAAATTCTCATTACTGTAATGAAAAAAAAGTATTTTTTTCTTGTGAAAAAATGTGATTAAATGATATTATTTCAATAAAACAATACAAGTATTTATACATTATAGTAATATTTGTTATATTTGTTATTTTTTTTAAATATAATTATATATTATAAGAATTCTAATATAATAATTTCACAACTATTTCCATGAGAGTCACCCAATAAGTTTTAGGATTTTTATTTTTATTTTTATAAAGACGTCCTTTTTCAAGAGAATATAGTAAATTACCACTCGCCAATAAAGCCAAACATGGATTAATTGATTGAAAAATGTATAAAAAATAAATCAATAAATAATAAATGTAATATATATGCACCATTAAGATTTTCACATTGAGAAATCTTCCCTTCCAATTCTCATTACTGCAATACTAAAAACAACAACAACAATTTCGACATTTCTGAGTGAGGACGTGAAAAGCTCAGAGCAGACTTTCCAAACTGTCATCTCATAATTATAGTAATTCTGACACAACATGAACACAACGTGAGTCTCTCAAGTGTTTCAAGTGAGGAGAAACCTGCTGATTTCTAAACTTACCCTGCAGTTCTCCTACATAGCAGTACACATCATACGTTTCAGAGGAATTTCTGAGTCCGTATGACCTGATTCCTGGCTTCAGTATCATATCGCCGTGACAGCCTTCACGTGGCCTCGTTATGGGGTATCTGTGGAGAACAACATATCAGTAATATTCAAAAGCAGATAACATGATTTCATAGATTTGAATCTGGAGCTGGAGAAATCACCTGACGGTTTGGTCGGCCAGCCACCCGGCGTCGCACTGGTCAAATCCGTCCTCGTAGGCTGAATGAAGCTGCTCGGCGGTGGCGATGGTGGCGTCCACATCAACGCAGGCCTGCTTGGCGTGCTCGAAATCTAGAGTGTAGCGACTGGTGTTGGCGCGGTAATGAAACACAACACCTGTGACGAAACAGAAATCAAGCTCATGAACCAAAGGTAAATAACTAACTCATTTGATCAAATCTTATATAGCAATTTTAGCAATCTTATAAAGAAATGAATACTTTCATTCAGCAAGGATGCATTAAGTGACAGTACAGATATTTATAATATCAAAAGATTTCTATTTAAAATAAACGCTGTTCTTTTCTGGTTATTAAAGAACTTTTTTTCCCCAATGCTGATGATAATAAATGTTTCTTGAGCAGCGAATCAGCATATTAGAATGATTTCTAAAGGATCATGTGACACTGAAGTCTGGAGTAATGAGGATGAAAATTCAGCTTTGCATCACAGGAATAAATTCCATTTTAAAATATAATTAAATGGAAAGCAGTTATTTTAAATTGTAATAATATTTCACAATATTACTGTTTTTACTGTATTTTCTGATCAAATAAATGCAGCCTTGGTGAGCTTAAGAGACTTATTTCAAAACAATAAAAAAGTCCTCCCAACTCCAAACTTTTAAATGTTAATGGTAATTTAACAATTTGAAGTCTGGTGGTTATATGGTCATGTGATATGCATATTGGACTTCATCTAACAACAAATGGGATCAAATGGGCAAGAGGGCCACTTTTGTATTGAACACTGGAAGTTTCAGTCACAACAACAAGCTGTTGTCTGGCAAAAACGAAGAATCATTGTATTGTTCGGCTATTTAGGAACCTGTCGTGTCAAATACTGAACATGATCTGAATAGTAATCGCTCTCACAGCACTACACAGCAATACACAAAATATCCAAACTGACCTTATCGCTCCACTCTTATTTGAACTATTTTCCTGTACAGTATCCCGAAATGGTGCTCTGAACTTAGTCTTCAAAATTGCTTTTTATATTTTATGTGAGTGTGCAAAAACAGACAGACAGATCTCAACGCAAGACTTTAAAAGCTGAAATATTTTGAACTAGACTAAATATCTTGAAAACACTTTATGGTAGATTACTCGAAAAAAACAGAAAGGGAAAAAATGGTGCATGATGCAGTGCAATGTCCAAAGACATCCGTCTGCATGTGTATGAATAAAAAAATGAATTTATGGATGCAACTTTTCCAAGAAGGATAAGGCATGCAAATAAAATAAAATAAAATAAAATAAAATTTCTAAGAGAGTTTTGCTGTGAAAATAACAATAAAAAATGAATTCTGGTTACTAATTAGTTGACTCTTTTTACTTTTTATAGCACAAGCATGCTGAGTTACGTTGACTTTAATATTACAGCACAAATGAGCAACAGTACTTGTGATCATTGCTTTAGCAAAAACTACTAATAAGGCTCAGAACGGGCCATGCAGTCTGCCTCTGTTATTTGCCCTTTTATGGACTTTTCTAGTCTTTTTTTGGGTACATTAGCAGAGCTGCTGGCTGACGGGCCAGGCTCTGAATTCTCTTTCCTCAGAGGGATGGCAGTGTGTTTTTTGGGTAGGCGCTACCCTTGAGTGGCAATCAGTGCTGCCCGGGGCCCAAAAGAGGGCATTGAGTGTATTTGGCAGGAAGGCACAGGCTCTCTACGGGCCTACAAACACTCCAACAGCACCGTCTCACCTGAGCCAGACGTGCTCATGTTTTACTGCACAACATAATGCCGTAAACAAATACAACCTAGAAGATCTTTAGCACGGTTTCTTTCACTTTTTCAGATTTAACACAAGTTAATTGTGTTGTGTATAAACATTCATAAGTGAATACGCTGTATACTTTCAGTCTTTGCATGGCACTGCCTTGCAAGAAAACTGTTCCTTGAATGATTTTTCAGACATTCGTTCATAATGCAGTCATTCAAGGAACCAAAAAAAAGTTTTAAGATTTTCTTGTATTGATTAAAACAAATCATTCACCCTTCCTTTCTATTACTTAGACACAACACAATAGGGCCCTGTCAAGATTCGAGGGAAATCCAGAATCTGAAAGTGATTTTTCCAGACTCTAAAGCAAAATAATCTTTCCCCCCTTGTCTCCTGACAGGAATGCTGTTCCATTTTGGCTAGTGATGACTAATTACATCATCCCATGTGCTTACGAGAGTAAAAAAAGTGCAGCACATCTGAGAGCCATTGCTGAACAACTTTGCCAATGGGAATCTTGCTGCAGGAAGTTAAAGAAACACCATTTTACTTTGTAACATGACACATTCTGTGACATTATATATGATTTATATTAAAATGTAAGGCAGGACTTTACTGGATTGTGCCAATTGGGGTTAAAATGTAAAAAAAAAAAATTAATAATAATTAATAGGTATAATTTAATATTTAATTTTAACATTATAATCAATAATATTATAGTCATTTTGCTTGCGCATTTCCCATATTTTAAGTTCAGAACATCGTTGTAGTCTAAATCTAATATATAGCATCAAGTATCAAAATGACTATTTAATATCAATGAATATCTCATTATACTATCGAATAAATAATATGAAATTTTTTACTGCAATTATTAAATAATATGAATATTTTCATATTGTACATTACTTTGCAACCCATTTTACTGTTTTTTAAAAAATGTTAAAATATTTTTATATTAATTAAAATGAATTATATTTAATAAGTATTAATGAATATTTAATTATTATATTATATTCAGAATTTTTTAATTTTTCATACTCATTTCCCCATTATTAAGTTTAGATTACCTTTGTAGTCTAATCTTTAAAGACACTAAAATTCTAATTAAAATTATAAAATTCAAATTTTATTATATATATATATATATATATATATATATATTTAATTATAATATTCCATAAATAATATAAATATTTGTACTACATTTGATAAATAATAATTATATGTTCATATAATGCAAGATAAAAGTAGGACTAAACTGAATCATAAAATGTGGGCTCACTTAACATTAAAACACTGAAATAAAATTAATATTAGTGAATATTTAATTTAAATGTTAAAGTACTAATAAATATTTAATTATAGTATTATAATTAAAATACTTCATTGTTTTTACATTTAGATTACCTTAGCTGTTGAATCTTTAAAAACACTAATAATTTAATATCACCTATAAATCTAAAAATATAATTATATATGAATATATAAAATGACAAATCTCAAATTGAATATTTAATATTAATGAATAACTAATTAATCATATTTCATAAATAATAAGGACATTTTTAGCATGCATTTTATAAATAATCTGATTATTTTTCATATCCTACATTGAAACCTTTTTATTTTAATTTATTTTATTTTGGAACTAATATTACTTCTATTTATTTCCGGATGAAACTCATAAAAAGAGTAGCTGTTCTGTAAGAAAATGGACTGGTGGTTGGAGGATTACATTGTAATTTGGCCAGAAACATGTATTGCTTTCATATTGCATAGAGAATGACTGACCGCTGACGTCTAGGGAGACGGACTCTTGAGTGTCTTCAATGCCGTGCATGACCTCGCAGCGGTAAACGCCCGCATCACTGGCCCTGAGCCTCTCTATGGTCAGAGATGCGTCGCCCACGTCTTCGAAGTGGCTGGGAACCGATACCCTGTCTTTAAACTCCGGCCCGATCTTGAGGAACCCATTCTGGGTCACAATCACTATGATTTCCTCATCGCCCATGAGTTTAGTCCACTTGATGCGGAGATGGTCCAGGTGGGCGCTGGAGGCCGTGGCTGCAGTGGTGGAGGTGCTGGAGTTGCTGGTAAGAGGCGGGAGGATGGAGAAATAGCAGGGCAGGACCACCTGCTCTGCCAGCGAGCCTCGCACCGGAGAACTCCACTTCATCCTCATCCTATGAGGAGAGTCTAGAAGATGCAGATGGAGGAAAGGTACATCAGAATATCATCTGCTGGAAGCTTTGAAACAACACTCAAATGTTCTGCTTCCGCTGAGATTGAATAGTTAACCATACTGCTTAATTACGATATTAAAAGAAACATAACAGTTTTGTAAACCAAAAACTTAGCAGTTCATCTCTGCAATCTCAGTATTATGTAGTCAGCAGACCAGGGCTATTATTGTTAACTAAAACCATAAAAAAACATTACTGGAAATTAAATAAATATTAACTAAAAAATAAAACTCAGAATATAAAACAAAAACGAAAAAATGGCAACTAGCTCAAATAAAATAAATTTAAGTACTAAAATAACTATAAACCAACCCTAAAACGGAATGGAAACTACATAAAAAGTTACTAAAATGTTAACAAAAATTACAATTATTTTAATATTTTTGATATTCTAATTATAATTCAAAATGTTAACAAAAACTAATAGTAAATCAGCGAAATTTAAATAACACTGTAGCAGATAGGAAGTAGTTGTTTAGCACATGAAACACAGAAAGTGCTGAGCGATTGGTAGTTGGTTTACAAGGATTACAAGGGATGCATGATATATCGGTTTCATAATGGTTACTGGCCGATATATATATATATATTTAAAAGTATCATCGTATTCGTTGATTTTAAATATTGTACATGCTCATTTCTCCTTATTTTTAAGTTCAGTTCCTTTTGTCATCACGTAGCACTTATTCAATGTCAATCTTTTAAAACACTAATATTTTAATAACACAATAAGTCTAAGCTTTAACAAATCTAAAATAATAATAATAATAATAATATTAGCGCATATTTAATTATAATATTTATTATTCTATTTACAACTATTATAATAAATCATACTCAATACACTATATTTATATAAGTAATCAATTGTTGACATATTTGTTCCTCTGCTTTGGATAAAAGCATTAAATGCATAAATGTAAATGTAAATAATACCTATTAATATTTTTCATATCATACATGTTGTGATGCCGAAATTCACTTGTATCATTGAAAGTGAAAAAGAGTGTCAATTTTTAATATCTGCCATTTAACTGTTATCGGCCACTACATAAAAATGATTATCGCCTTAAGAGTATCGGTGATTATTTGAATAAATTCCATTTATCAATATCGTCTATACAAGAAAATGATAACTGGGATATTAAAATCACTGCATCCCTAGCGTTTCCCTGTTTCAAAGGTTTGGACAGTCTAAATGAATGTAAAAAAAAAGAAGTTTATCATTTTAATGAGAATAAAGAAGAAAAAACGCCTTAAAACACTCCAAAACTCACCATCTTTGGTTACAGCAGCGCTGCAGGCACAGACCAACCAGAGGATGTGCTTAACGTCCAATAACATCTCAGTTCTGTAAATAAATAAATAAAAGCTTTTCATTTTGTAAAAGCCAGTTCTGAGTTTAGTTCGTTTTGCATTTGCACCTACAGTTTACTCCTAAACGTGGGTTGGTTGTCAAACTGCTTGTGTTTAATGTCCGTCTATGTCTTTGTTCCAGCTCCAACTGGGTCTTTAGACACCCACTGTCTGTTTGCTTTCCTGTCTCCCTTTATCAATTCAATATATGGTTTTGCCATCAGATAGCGAACGTGTTTATGAAAGCTTCATTCATAATTAGCGGTTGAAAAGGATGTGTGTGTTCCATCTTAATATACTGGACACTCCAACTTTACTCATTCCTCGGAAACACAAAGATCATTTTGTGACAGCTACGGTGACAGTCACACACGCCCTACATAGTACACACTATCAAACACTAGAGAGCGATATATATAAAACACCTTCCTTCACGCAACAATTAGCTATCATCGCCGTGAAAATCTCCAGCCCGCTAATGAAGACAGATCAATCACACCAGACCAAACCAAACGAAAAGCTTGTCTGAAATGAATCCAAAGCTCACATTCTCAGTTATCAGCATTAAAGCATAGCTGGTATTACAATGATAATGATGAGATAATGATAAGTGGATCTCCACTGAAACAAAGCTTCAGGGTGACAGACAAGCTCTGACAACACAATCAAATGAGAAACAAAGAGATGCACTGAGGGAAATCTGCTCTAATATCAAAAGATGGTGAACAGAACATGGTCAAATTAAGATGCAATGGGCATTAACCGCAGCAAATGACTTATTAATGTGAAATAATAGTCACATTCATCACTTATCAATTAGGATAGAATTATTTTTAATATAATGTAATATAACTTACTTTTTCCTGTAGATAGTCCTGGCTATTCTTGATTCTCCTAATGCAATCCTTCACAAAAAAAGTGCAAATATCTCTGATGCTCCAGTAGTGAGCAGCAGATTTCAGTGCTCTTTCTTTCCCTGGTGGCCACGAAAAGACTGGAGACATGAGCCGGCAGCAAGTTCAAATTCCATGTCCACCCATGATTTCGTCAGTTTCCAGAGGAGGGGCAGAAAGTGCCCACCCAAAATGAATCTGATCCATCCTGCTGAAGAGGAACGGAGATGTTCGGCGCTCTTCGAGTTGGTGCAAACTGGACCTTGAATCGCTGGGCAATTAGCTTAAACATGTAGGTTGGATTATAATTACAAAAAAATGAGTTAGTGGTTTCTCTTACTAACTTTATAAATGCATTGCGCACAAATTCCGCGCAAAATCCAATTCAGTTACTTTTTTTTCAGCTAAAATAAGTGAGAGTCTTAGATTCAACTTTGCAAATGAAATCAGTATTAATTTTACAGATTAGATATGCACTTAACATTCGCAGTCCTGACCATCAAGTGCGTAAAAGCGCATCCGTATCTCACTGCGCGCTCTGACAGAGCACTGATAATCAGACAGAGAAGGTGCTGATGGAGTTACTGGGTTATTAAGGGGTGTGAAAGTTACCAAATTGCTCTTGTGAACTGCCCAACTCAACTTATAAGAGCTTGCCTGAGCTTTCCACACGGGGGAGAGACAGAACCGTTACCTCCTCTAGAAAAAACCTGCACCATTGATTTGATTTAGCCATTGCAGTGTGTGAGATTACAATCAAAATCAAGCTATAAGGTTTAAATTCATACACTGATGTTTAAAGGTTTAAGGTGGGTAAGATTTTTTTTATGTGCGGTGCTCATCAAGGCTGCATTTATTGGATCAAAAATACTGTAAAAACAGGAACATTGTGAAATTTTATTACTATTTAAAAGAATTGTTTTCTATTTGAATAGATTTTAAAATGTAATTTATTCCTGTAATGCAAAGCTGAATTTTCAGCATCATTACTCTAGTCTTCAGTGTCACATGATCCTTTATATGCTGATTTGCAGCTCTAGAAACATTTATTATTATTATCAATTTTGAAAACAGTTGTACTGTTTCATATTTTTGTGGAAACCTTGATACTTTAATTTTTCAAGATTCTTTGGCGAATGGAACATTCAAAAGAACAGCATTTATTTGAAATAGAAATCTTTTGTTACATTATAAACATCTTTACTCTGACTTTACTCTGAATAAAAGTATTTATTTCAAAAACAAACAAACAAAACATAAGCAGTTATTGTTCAATATATGATACATTATATACAATATTACCTAGAAAATTACAAGTTTGTTTTTTTCCCCCACCATCTTTGTGGTTACATGTTTAATGTTCAACAATTTTGTTAAGCAAATTGGAACTTTTTTTTATTAGTTTCCTCAATTTCTTATGACAAATCAATTTTTAAGCACAAATATATTGTTTCTCAATAAACTTATTTTCTGTGGTTGCTTACTGGTTCAAAGAGTTCACTCACCTCAATCTCTATGATATTCTCAAAACCCAGCTTAGACTGGTTGTCACGGTTCATGGGCTCACGGTCTCATCCTCGCTCTGTTGTGTGTGTGTGTGTGTGTGTGTGTGGTTGTGGGTGCGTCTGATTGAGGCTGATTCGCTCCAGCTGCGGATCATTTACAGGGCTATATTAGATCCTGTCACGTTGTCCTTTGTTTGTCAGATCCTTGGATTGTCTGCCGTGTTCTGGTCGTTGGTTTCCGTCTGTTCCTGGTTCGTCTTTTCCGGATCTACCGTCTTCTGGACTCCGCCACCGGACAATTGGCTGCCCGTTGCATCCCTGCGCTACCTGCCCTTCCTACGTGGTGCACGACCTACTTTCCTCAGTTTATTGTCTAGACGTGTGTTTCAATAAACTGTTCTTGTTTCCGCAATTGAATCCTCCTGTCTTTATTTGTGACACTGGTTTGCTGGTCTTAGATGGTCTGGCCAGTTGGAAAAAGCCCAGTCCTCACTAAACCAGCAGGCCAGCCTGAGGAGTCTGTGAGACCAGCTAAGACCAAAAGATCAGCTTAGGCTGGTTCAAGATGTTTTCTTTCTTTCTTTTCCCCAGCAAAGATGTCCATAACAAAAATGGTGAACAATTTATAAAAAAAAAAAAAAAAAAAAAAAAAGCAAAAACTTAGGAAATGAGAAAACCACATCTTTATTCACATTTATTATATTTATTCACACCTTACAGAGTTAAAAAATGGACTAATTCATCATTTAGCTTCACTTGTCATTAAAAAGTAGTGTTCTTTTTTTTAAACTTTCATTGTTTAGTATAGAGCCAATTCATACTTATTATAAAAATACCTTTAAAAAGTAAAATTTTATTATTCCTATGGTTTAAAAATGGTACAAAAGTTATGCTTATCACAAACGGTGCTCATTAGGCCTCAAAGAGGGTCATATATCATCGAACAGGTCGTCCGGATCAAGGTTCGCAGCAGCGCTTGCTGGTTTCGGTTGGACGTTTGACGCTTTGCTCGTCTCGGCTTTGGCCTCTTCCGTCGGCTTCTCTCTAAAATTACAAAGTCAAGGAACAACCGTCAGCAGAAGGTGAAGGTTAAATACATAGCAGGAGCTAGTATAAGTCATGACACTGGAGTAAAGTCTGACTGCTGCCTGATTACTGTGACCCAGTCAAACCCCATCCCGCCACGGGCTCCTTAAAATGGGGTCAAGACTAAATGCTCTACAGTTCACCCTGCTTCTGTCAGGACTGCGTTGTAAAAAAAAAGCTCCTTTAAAATCAGGCACATGCCATGAGTTTTTAGCGTCACACATTTACTGCATGCTAATAAATGGTCACTTTCAAGGTGAATCTGACACTGATGTACATCCTGCTTGGAATGTGTGATATAAATGCCCCAAAGTCAGAACTAAGTTCAGTTGATGGTATGAAGACAAAATGACTTTGGTTACTACATTGTGATAAAGTTAGCATGTCAGAAATGCTTCCTCAGCATTAAAACAAGACAAGAAAGGTTAAACTGCAGTAATTCCCACAGGATTCAGGAGCTACGGAGTGCTTTTCAAAGCGCTTGAAGAAATCAGGTCACAGGGAAAATAAATGAGATTTATGGTCCCGTAAGCCTGTTAATTTCAGGATGTGCTGGGGATCATGTAGCCTTTTAAACAAAGCTTGTCCGGTGGTGTACCAGAAAACACATGGACAACTCGACTTTAATTAAAGTTAGTTGGATTACATCACATAAACTGACTAGATGAATGTAAACTCTTCAAAATGAAGGTTCTTCAGCAAAGAACCACTTTTTTTTGCTACATAGGGTTCTTGAGTTGAGCTCAATGGTTCTTTGTAGATCTTCTTGATCTAATTCTTGATGTTACAGCATACACTCTTAAACAAAAAAGCTTCCACAAGGGTGTTTTTGCAGTGATGCCATAGAAGAACCATTTTCGGTTCCCCAAAGAACCCTTCAGAGAACAGTTCCTAAAAGAAGCATTTTGAAGAAGATTTTAAAAATCTAAAGAACCTTTCTCGACTATAAAGAACCTTTTCTGCATTTGAAAGGCTCCATGGATGTTGAAGGTTTTTCATAGAACCATTGATGCCAATAAAGAACCTTTATTTTTAAGAGTGTAGGGTCATCAGAACAGCCTGAAAAACATTCAGAACTAACAATCCTATTGGTTAAAGCAGCTCTAATTTTAGAGGAAAGGTTTGAATTGGTTTGTGCTGATTTCATGAGGAAACACAGCTCACATGGAAAAGTTTGACTAATGCAGGTCTGGATGACGACTGGTAACTGAACTGAGAGCGTCACACCCAAAATCCAACACCTTCATTTACAAACCGCTTTAGAGATGATAGAAAATGACAAGAAGAAAATGTATTCATTTATTTAAAATTTATTCCATCTATCTATCCATCCGTCCATCCTTCCTTCCTTCCATCCATCTATTTGTCCGTCCATCCGTCCATCCTTCTATCTATCTATCTATCTATCTATCTATCTATCTGTCCGTCCGTCCGTCTATCTATCTATCTATCTATCTATCTATCATCTACCTATCTATCTGTCCGTCCGTCCGTCCGTCTGTCTATCTATCTATCTATCTATGTCCATCCATCCGTCCTTCTATCTATCTATCTATCTATCTATCTATCTATCTATCTATCTATCTATCTATCTATCTGTCTGTCCGTCCGTCCGTCCGTCCATCTATCTATCTATCTGTCCATCCTTCTATCTATCTATCTATCTATCTATGTCCATCCATCCATCCATCCGTCCTTCTATCTATCTATCTATCTATCTATCTATCTATCTATCTATCTATCTATCTGTCCATCCTTCTATCTATCTATCTATCTATGTCCATCCATCCATCCGTCCTTCTATCTATCTATCTATCTATCTATCTATCTATCTATCTATCTATCTATCTATCTATCTATGTCTGTCCATCCATCCATCCATCCATCCATCCGTCCTTCTATCTATCTATCTATCTATCTATCTATCTATGTCCATCCATCCATCCGTCCTTCTATCTATCTATCTATCTATCTATCAGTCTGTCCATCCATCCATCCATCCATCCATCCATCGTTCTATCTATCTATCTATCTATCTATCTATCTATCTATCAGTTCGTCCATCCATCCATCCATCCATCCATCCGTCCTTCTATCCATCTATCTATCTGTCTATCTGTCCGTCCGTCCGTCCATCCTTCTATCTATCTATCTATCTATCTATCTATCTATCTATCAGTTCGTCCATCCATCCATCCATCCATCCATCCATCCATCCATCCATCCATCCGTCCTTCTATCCATCTATCTATCTGTCTATCTGTCCGTCCGTCCGTCCATCCTTCTATCTATCTATCTATCTATCTATCTGTCCATCCATCCATCCATCCATCCGTCCGTCCTTCTATCTATCTATCTATCTATCTATCTATCTATCTATCTATCTATCAGTCCGTCCATCCATCCATCCACTTTTGTGCATGAGTAATATATATATATATATATATATATATATATATAATAAATACATTTATATTAATGATAAATTCAAAGTATTAAATACAGTATATAATGCACCACAAAACATATTCATAGTTTTCTGATTTTGTCTCAAGCAGACTAATATTTGTGGGCTTTAATAAGCCTCACTGTGGGGGAAATGGAGTTCATTAAAAGTTAACAGCATCCATGTAAAGCATTCACTCTCTTAAAGAGCCTGTCTCTGGAAACAAACTCTTCCTTATTAGAAACAGGTTTGCATCCAGCAGTGTCCCCTCATAATGCGGCTACAGGACTCCAGAAACCCTTTATGATCCTGGTGAAAAAGTAAGAGCTTCTCCATAAAATACCACCATAAGAACAATCAGGAAAAATAAAAATGAAATATTCAACTGCAATGAGCCTCATTTGCTAAACAGGAAATGTTTAAATTTTATGAGGAAAATAAAGATTCACAACACTGAAATGTTACTGCCTCATACAGAGGAGTCAAAAAGTCTATACCATACGGAAAATATATGATTTTCTTTATGTAAATGTAAAAAAAAAATTGACAAGAATATGATCAAACAATGAAGATTTAATGAAGAAACATTTCAGATTGTGCTCTATTTCAAGGTTGCTAATCATAACCAGCCCGTGACTCATTCTCGGTAAAGCGTGCTTTTTCATAGACACCAATGATTATGCTAATAAATGGATTTAGTAGAAGCAGAAGAATGTGGCATCTGTTTCTGAAGTGTTTTTAAGACTTACGCTCCGTTCTGTTGCCTCAATCCCGGTGTACCTCACCTAACACTTGCTTCCTTTTTGCCAGACAGCTTTTTAATTGCACGTCTCAGAAGCAGATATTTCAATCCTGAACTACACTTGTGGCAGGTTGAGCCCTCAGATGGGATCATGAACCTGGAAACACAATCTGTTTTACAATATGAGCCTTGTTGCTTATACATTGGGGCCTAAAAGTCTGATTCCTCCAGCCAAAATGCTTCTTGATGTTAGAATTTTGTTTATTTGGTTTATGTCAATGATTAAGAAAACGTCTAGGAATAGTTCACCCAAAAAAGAAAATTTGTTGAAAAATTACTCACCCTCAGGCTGTCCAAGATGTAGATGAGTTTCTTTCTTCATCAGAACAGATTTGGAGAAATGTAGCATTACATCACTTGCTCACCAATGGATCCTCTGCAGTGAATGGGTGCCGTCAGAATGACAGTCCAAACAGCTGATAAAAACATCACAATAATCCACAAGTAATCCACATCCCTCCAGTCCATAAATTAACATCTTGTGAAGCAAAAAGTTGCATGTTTGTAAGAAACAAATCCATCAAGATGTTTTTAGCTTCAAACCATTGATCTGGCCAAAATACAAGTCCATAATCCATAATAACACTTGCTCCAGTGAAAAAGTCCACGTCCTGTTATCTTCTCACATCAAAACATATTCGTTTAGAACTGTTTTTGCCTTTTAAACGATGATTGATTTGTGCATATTTCTCTTCTAATTCAGACGGGATAACTTTTTTCACTGGCAAAAGCAATATTATGAATAGAAGACTAGTGTTTTATGTTTTAAAAGTTAAAGAAAAAAAGCAGCTTTTCACTTCACAAGATGTTAATTGTTGGACTGGAGTGATGAGGATTACTTGTGGATTATTGTGATGTTTTTATCAGCTATTTGGACTCTCATTCTGATGGCACCCATTCACTGCAGAGGATCTATTGGTGAGCAAGTGATCTAAAATGCAAAATTTCTCCAAATCTGTTCTGATGAAGAAACAAATTCGTCTACATCTTGGATGGCCTAAGGATTTTCAGCAAGTTTTCATTTTTGGATGAACTATCGCTTTAAAGTAATAAACAGCTCCTGCTTACAAACAGATCATGATTCTTCCTCAGAAATACAAAGAACCCAGTAGGAAAAGTTTACAATTGGTCTTTTCTTGCACTCAAAGAGACCAAAGAGCTTTTATATGGTGTATTGGAACCAAATAAACCCTGACAGGCCTGAAGATTTGGATTTTTTTTAACGTGTAAACACCAAAATGAAATTAGCTGATTCACTCACTCATTTGACTCTCAAAAACCACATTTATTTAGTAACTCGAGCATCAGAAATGCATCTTTGATGCTTCCAGCCAAGTCTTTTAAACACAAACTCAAAATGACCATCTGTGAAACAACGCTTAGTCAGCACAATCAGTGTAAACAGTGTATCTGCATTTCTGCACACGTAAATATCGCGGTTCGATTGAGGGGTTTCCCTGTGCGGCCGCATCTGGAAGTCATTTTGACGCAACTAGAGTCTCTTTTAAGGACAGCTTTGAGACTTAACAGAAAGAGTGACTTTCCTACTGCCCTCTGGTAGGAAGTCCATAGGTATGGCCATTGATAACGGATATTTGCTGTCATCATTCACTGGGAACAGGGCGGGAATTGTCTGCGGGTTGAGAAAAAAGGTCTTGTGTTTCTTTTAAATTATTACGGACATGACGAGGAGTTCTGGAACTGGTTAAGAAAATGCAAAGGAGCCCAAAAAGGGGGAGAGATGTTACGTTACGGTACGGAGCCAAATGTCAGACTACAGTCATAAGAGACATAAGATGCTGATGTTGATAAATGTACTGTATATTCACATCTCATGAAGTAAACCAATGGATGATTTTATTAGAATGATGCAAACAGTAACACGTCAAACTCAACTCAAACTCAACTTGCATCAAGCCGCCACATTTCAATCACTGCATAACAAATCATAACACATCCTGCATAACAAAAAAAGAAATGAATTTAAAAATTAATAATATAATAAATAAACAAGCAAAAATGTCTGAAACCCCAGGGGTTGTTACATTACTTGACCAAGGCTAATTATTTCTTAACAGAAGCAACATAAGGGTAAACTCTTACTCAAACTGACTCACTCAAATTGACAGAGCAATAAAAAATAATAAGAAGAAGAAATTATATTTTGCAAAATTAAAATGACTATTCATAAAACCACTAAAGATTTTGCATTGTGACATCATTTTTAAGAACTATGAATTACCACACCATTTGTCCGTAACATACTGTAATAAAATAATAAACAATTACGTTTTATATATTATAATAAATAATAATTATATAAAGTATTAATTCTACACACACAAAATACGTAACAAAATAATTACATGACCTAAATTTCTACTAAAACTAAATGCATTACCATATCACTCGTCCACAGCATACTGTAAACACAAATAAATGAATTTGACAAAAATTTGTTTAAAATTCCAAAATTGTAAATATCTATAAAACATGGTTAAAATGACAAAAAAGACAAAAATATATTATGTAATATAATTATAATAAATAATATATTGTATATGATATCAAAATATATTTAATGAAAAAATAATTAATATATTATTATTATTATTATTTAAATTGAAAGTATACACCATTGTAGTGGGGGGGGGGGGGGTTTGGGGGAAATGTACTTATCATAGAAATGATGTCACAATGCAAAAAAAGAAAAGAAAAAATATTAATATGCAAATTATGATTTCTTTTTTCTTTTTGATTGTGGGGTGCGGACATTTCTTTAAGAGACCCACAAAGTGACCGTCAGCAAACAAACATGCTGAGGTCTGGATTAATGCAGTGTAACTGGCCTGATTGTTGTCTGTTGTCGTGCTCTGCCAGATCCATCTCTAGGCAGGTGCTGAGAGACTGTAGAACAGCACAGTTTCAGCCAGGGGCCAAATGAATCCACGTCTTTCTGCTCTCTCTCTTTCTGTCTTTCCTCTTCTTCTTCTTCTAAAAAAATAACTATGTAACTTCTGACGCATCTCTGAATCCTCTAACAGAGTTTCGACTTCCTTCTCCTTGACCTGGGAAGGAGACACTTAACAGTCAATTTACTTTGCAGTCTCAATGAATTACAAATGTCTTTTTTGTTTGTTTGTCTGTCTGTGCAATCTTTAATCACAACATTCTAACTTTCTCTTTGTCAGAAATGACTTTTCACGAAATCCTGCAAAGTAACACCCACTTTACACAATCCAATCAATTTACAATAGATAAAACCCAGTCCTATCCACGCAAACTTACACAAAATGCATTGCAAAAAGATTTTCACATTCATCTGAATAAAAAAAAACAAAAAACACCCCAAACGAACCAAAGACCTGATTACGCTCCCCTGATCTGAACATGTGTCGAGAGTCGAGGACGTGCACCACATGTGGCCCTGTAGCTGAATAAACAAATGATGTCTGCTGGGTGATTCTTTTCAGCCTTCAGAGGAGAAATGCTTTTAAAAATGGGCTTTATTAGAGCAGATGTCATGGCACAGAGTCTCACCATCTGTAGACAGCAGTGATTGTGAGGTTTGTTTGTGAGAAAAAAAAAAAAAAAAAAAACTGTGGCACTGATTCTTGTTTCTATCCAATGACTGTATTTTGCCTGCTGGGAAGCTGCTACTGGCAAATTTCTTGATACCCATACATGGCCTTTAAACGGATAATAAAAGGCCATTTGCTTTTTGATTACTCTAGAGATGTTGGCAGAGCGATAGAGACATTGGCATGGAAGGTGCTAGAGGTCTGAACAATGAGTGTTTTCATAATGTTCACTCGTTAGTGAACTTACTTTGATATTTACTTGAAGTTTGGGGTCAGTAAGATTATTTTTTTAAAGAAATCAACACTTTCATTCAGTAAGAATGCATTACAATGATCAAAAGTGACAGTAAAGACATTTATAATGTTAGAAATTTATTTCAAATAAATGCTGGTCCCTGAAAAAATGACAAATGTGACCCTGGACCACAAAACCGGTCATAAGTCTCACAGGTATATTTGTAGCAATAGCCAACAATACATTGTATGGGTCAAAATGATCAATTTATTTTAATGCCAAAAATCATTAGGATATTAAGTAAAGATCATGTTCCATGAAGATATTTTGTAAATTTCCTACTGTAAATATATCAAAACGTAATTTTTGATTAGTAATATGCATTGCTAAGGACTTCATCTGGACAACTTTAAAGGCGATTGATTTGGCGAATATTTAGATTTTTTTGCACACTCAGATTCCAGACTTTCAAATAGTTGTATCTCGACCAAATATTGTCCTATCCTAACAAACCATACATCAATGGAAAGCTTATTTATGAAGATGATGTATAAATCTCAATTTCAAAAAATTGACCCTTATGAATGGTTTTGTGGTCCAGTGTCACAAATCACTGTTTCCATAAAAACATGAAGCATGACACTAAAGACTGAAGTAATGATGCTGAAAATTCAGCTTTGCATCACAGAAATAAATTACATTTTAAAATATACTGAAACAGAAAACAGTTACTTAAAATTGACAAAATATTTCAAAATATACAGTATATAATTACAGGTTTTATTGTGTTTTTGATTAAATAAATGCAGCCTTAGTGAGCATGAGAGACATCATCATTAACTTAAACCTGTTTGATTTTTTTCTGTGAAAACAAAATGAGACATTTTGCTGAATTTTTAATATAAAATTAGACAGTCAAGCTCCAAAAAGAAAAAAGCACCATAAAAATCATTTGTATAGTCTCATAAAATAGTATTTTGTGCTGTATTTCAAGTCTTGTGAAGCTATGCAAAAATGTATTAAATTAAATAAAAAATAAATAAAATAATATATACTGTGTAATAATTTCTCATTTATTTATTTGCCATTTTTGGAGCTTGACAGTCTCAGTTCCTATCCTTTTTCATTTTTTGGAAACCAGAATTAAATTTCTTCAAAACATCTGCTTTTGGAAGAAAGAAAAAAAGTGATACAGCTTTGGAACCACATGACAGCAAGTACGGGATGACAGAATTTTTGGGTGAACTGTTCCTTTAACTCCGTCTGCCACATAAAACGGAAACTCACCGCCACTAATTTGTGTCACGTTTTACAAGAGCATTCCAACTCTCTCTGAGGCTCAAAAGTGCGTAATTAGCCGAGGCAATCAAAGACACGCGGCTGTTTAAAAACCTCATTCCACGAACAGAATGAGAATCCTCCAGCTGGATTTCTCCACTTGTGATACGAAGTGTTGTATGTGATATTATTCTCTAAAGAAGTTACAGCCAGATCTCTATGCCATGGCAGTCTATTAAAGTTTGGAAAGTCTTATCGCGGTGACAGAGCTTGCTGAAAGAGAGAAAAAGTCCAATACAAACTCTCAGTCTCCCTCAACACCTGACACGCGAGCACACGCACAAACCATCTGGCGTAGAGGCACCATTCTGTCATAGACGACTGCGGCCTCAGCCCGCCGGGGCCTGCGAACGTCACCGCTTTGAGTGTCTGCTGACACAGGGAGCAGCCGCTGACACTGGGAGGCTAGAAACACTTTTAAACAGAATCAGTTTAAATGTTTACTCTGCCTGCAGAGTCACACAAACACTCGTTTTTACCAAGTTTAAAAGACTCTCATTAAACGTTAATCTCTGGATAGCCCAGCATAACGTCAATACAATATGAAGCCAAAGTGTCTTTCTTAAATGTCTGCCAACTCCAGAAACTTTCATATAGTATATGTCTGCCAACCCAAAAAATACGGGCTCTGTTCCAAATGCTAGTGAGCTGCCTTGCTACCTACTGCCTACTTTGGCAGCTGCCTTCTAAGGCAACATCATAACTGAACTGATTTGAAAGATGTAACGCGTCGGTTAACCAATCAATCATGTCACACATACCGGACCCCTCATGTAAAGCGCATAAGAGATTCATCTAGCACTTGTAGTTGATCACATTAGTCTCGTTGTTAAGAGACTATGTTGTTAAGCTAACAACTCGGTAATCAAATAAGTGCAAAAAAATCCATACACACAAATGTTGGGCGAAACTGTTTGTGATTAATCAGCTATTTTATCAATATTTGACAGTAAAATATCAAATTATATTGATACATATTTATCCCTGTTTTAACATACTTTCATAAAATATAGCTATATAAAAGTGATGCAGGACACATTTTCTGATCAGTTAAACTGCATGAATTTGAGACTTTTCCATGACTTTCCCAGTGTTTTCCCAATCAATTTTAGATTTTGCCATCACAATCATTTTTAGCAAAAGAAATACTTTAATACTCAGTATAAAGCTTGTTGACTATAGAAATAATACAGAAATTCAATGATCTTTAAGATTTTATTAATGTGACTTTACCAGGACTTCTAAAAAAAAAGACGTCCTAATTAATAGAAAAAAGATAGATAGAATGACAGAACAACAGATAGATGATAGATAGATGACGGACGGATGGATAGACAGACAGGCAGAAGATGATTAATTAATTAATTAATTAATTATGTGATGTATTGTCAAGTATGGTGACCCATACTCGAAATTTGTCCTCTGCATTTAACCCATCCAAGTGCATGCACACAGTAGTGAACATACACCCGGAGCAGTGGGCAGCCATTGTTCCAGCGCCCGGGGGCAATTGGGGTTCAGTACCTTGCTCAAGGGCACCTCAGTCATGGTATGGAAGGTGGTGAGAGTGCTGTTCATTCACAATCCCCACCTTCAATTCCTGCTGGTGCGGGAATCGAACCGGCGACCTTCTGGTTACAAGCCCGACTCTCTAACCATTAGGCCACGACTTTCCCTAGATGATTGATTGATTGATTGATTGATTGATTGATTGATTGATAGATAGATAGATAGATAGATAGATAGATAGATAGATAGATAGATAGATAGATAGATAGATAGATAGATTTCCCAGTGTTTTCCAATAGATGGCTGGATGGATGGATGGATGGACGGACAGATAGACAGACAGAAAGAAAGAAAGATAGATAGATAGATAGATAGATAGATAGATCTTAGAATGACAGATAGAATGACAGAACAATAGACAGACAGACAGACAGACAGACAGATAGAGACAGAAGATAGACAGACAGACAAATAGACAGAGACAGATGGATGGATGGATGGATGGATAGATGGATGGATAGATGGATAGATAGATAGATGGATAGATTAAAGAACTGTGAGAAACCCTGAAAGAATCACCTAGAAATAACACTTAAATAATAACTCAAAAATAATAACGCCAAATAATCTCCAAAACAGTGTAACTATTTTAAGATAAACGCAACATGTTTTCTCAGGATCAGCGTCCCTCAGGTGCCATCAAGTCTGAAGAAGTTGCTCAATGCAAATCTAAACCATTCATGGGACTTTTATTGAACAATTACGGAGGCAACTGAGGTACTGGCAAAGGAGGAGATGAAATTATACACATTTTCCTATTAATAAGTAAAAATGAGCCAGGGAGAGAAGCACCCAGGGGGACCTCCACTGGAAAAATACAAGGTGTTGGCAAAAGCCCAATGGTTTCCGTACAACGGAAGAGGGTTCTGGGAAACCCGCTTCTGTCTGCTTGACTGCCTGCAGGCGCAGAGAAAGCAGCATCCAAGGTTGCATGAAATGGACACCAGAGAATAAGACAACTGGAATGATCACTGACATTTTTATGGCTGCAGTCACAGAGGTTTATGGGTATCATATGCAACATTACATAACAAGCCTCCAGGAGTTTAAGTTCGTTACGAGCCAATCGACCGCAATAAAATGTGTAATTAGACAGAGGATGTGTGTAAGGATGTGAGGGATGATACCTGGATCTCTGTCGCTGGTCCAGCGCTGCTCGTTTGGTTTGAGTCTCCAGCAGCTGGAGATGTCGTTGGCGGCGTTTTCGACAGGGGGCCACATCTGTGATGTCATTTAAGCTGATGTCGTCCATCGGGTTGCTTTCTGGCATCTCTGTTAGTCAAAACATGGAAAAGTTCAAGTGTCAAAGTTCATCCAGTGTTGATTTTTGCATTTTTTTAGCCACAGTTTTTGCCTTTTGATGAAAATGCACTTTATATTTACTCAGTATTTCATTATGCCATATTCATGAATATTCATGAGAATTATAACAAAAAATAACTGTAATCTATAAAAATAATATTTTAACATTGTAATGTGCAGAAATGAGAATGACAGATAGAGTGACAAAACGACAACTAGAACGAGAATAATTATAGACAGACAGATAGAAAAATTACAACAATATATTACACAATTATAACAAAAAAAATAACTAAGACAGACAGACAGACAGACAGATAGATATTACAAAAATTATAAATATAAATATATTATACAATAATAACAAAAAAATAATTGTCATCTATAAAACAATATTTTAACATTATAATGTGCAGAAATAACAATGTAAGTCAAACAGACCAAATATATATTTTTTGTCATCTCAGGCAGATCAATCCTGAACATACAATGACTGAAATATATAATATATATATATATATATATATATATATATATATATATATAACATTTTTTATATATTTTATTATCAGTAATAATAATAATAATAATAATTATTATTATTTAAACAAGTTCTATTGTCTTTGTTAGTGCATTCTTATTATCTTAAATTGTTAATTTTATCAACAGCATGTGAATTAAAAAACTTTTTTTCTTAGCTATCATTGACAAAAATATTAACTAAATGAGATTAACAAATTTCATTTAAGGAGGAATATTCAGCCAACCTGATCAATTATTGCCATTTCTAAATATGAGCTACATAGCCATCTGTTGCTAATATAATGATTTCAGTCAAGATGAGTTATTATTTGTGATTGTTTGCATATATAATGGCTCTGAACAGGATTAATGGAGGTTCTCACAGCCAGCGTTCAGGCAGCCGGCCAAGATGTGACTCCGCAAACACAACATCACAAACGCATTAAAAGCATGTTGAGCATCAACATTAAACGATATACATGCAGCGGGACTGCAATAAAAGCCAGCAGGAGCACATCTGTCTCATGTGATATGTCATTGTAGCACAGTGGGAGACTGTTCAAGATTGCAAAGAATCCAATGGTACTTGTTCTTTAAAGCGTTATTGCATTGCCAGACACATTTCCATGATTGTTTCTGGCAATCAATTAATGCAACAACCCCATTAAAGACTCTTTCAGTTAGGGGGGAAAGGGAAAGGGAAAGGGAAGTGGTTTGTGGCCAAGTATGGTGACCCATACTCGGAATTTGTGCTCTGCATTTAACCCATCCAAGTGCACGCACACAGTAGTGAACATACACCCGGAGCAGTGGGCAGCCAATGCTGCGGTGCCCGGGGAGCAGTTGGGGGTTCAGTGCCTTGCTCAAGGGTCTCACCTCAGTCGTGGTATTGAGGGTGGAGAGAGTGCTGGTTATTCACTCCCCCCACCTACAATCCCTGCCAGACCTGAGACTCGAACCCACGACCTTCGGGTTACAAGTCCGTCTCTCTCTATCCATTAGGCCACGACTGCCCCAATTATGCTTCATATACTGCACCCTTATGGTAAACTTTATAGTTAAGAAAAAAGAATGAAGCTACAACTCCTACTCTTTAAATACAAAAACATTACCAATCACACACTCTGAAACATAAACCACTGAATCACGTTTTAAAGAAGGGGAAAAAAAAGACAATATTTGAAGCCCTGAGGAACTACACCAAAGCGACACACACCTAGCAACCATACATTACAATTCATACTGTTTACAGCGTCACATGACCGTGAAAGGGGGTTTCTAGCTGTACTTCTTTTCACTTTTACTCCACAGGGTTTACACAAGGGAAAAAACAGAGAAATTGAGCAACCCGCAGACTAAATCATGTGTGACTCCACCTCATTTCCCTTTCTGAGCCTCAAAACTCTGACTCAACTGCCTGACGGAGCCCCCAAATATGGCTTTCGAGTAGCCCGATGTCAAAATTGACCAAAAGCAGATGGTGTTGCCAAGGAACAACTCGTCTAGGAGATGACGTCATTAACGATGACGGACGACGCAGGGAAAAGCTGAGGGAATGAACTACCTGTAGGCCGTCTGAGTTCTGGCTCAAGGGTTTAATATGCTGGACGACGCAGCGGTTCTCAGCAGGGGAAAAGACATTAGCGTGGTCATGCTTGGACAAGACAGCAAATACCTACAGTGATGTCAGCGCTCTCATTGACGCAATGCAGTTACAAGTCTTCACTGTTCTGTGCAGTTTATTTGTGATCTAATGGTAGAAATACTATAATATAAGTAGTGTTATGTAATGCAGCACAGCTATTTTTAACAAAAACAGTTGATTAACCATGCAGTACTGCCTATTATGGATAATCCAGTGAAATAAATATTTTCTGTCTGATGGATGCAAACCAGGATCAGAAATTAATGGGGGTTTGGGGCAAAAATGCCAGCAAAAAGGACAAAAATGCCCCTCAAATTTAAGGGACAAAAATGCCCTTCACAATTCAACTAAAGAAATGTAAGTATCTGGTTAAATTTAAGTATCTGACATGAAAGACAACTCGGATATTAAATGAGGTAAAAACTGCCCTTACAAAGCTAAAAAAAATGCCCCTTGAAATCAGTTCTGGGGGCAGATATTTCCAAAAGTTACTTTGTTTTCCCATTTGTTGACTGACAGCACTTGTCTCCTGTGTTGAGAGAAATCTGGAGTAAGTCCAGAGGCAGAGAAACTTCCTTTATCCTGAGGCTTAATAATTTCACTTTTGGTGTGAAAGGGCCTGTGCAGTTGCCCAAAAATTTAACTTTTGAATTTTTGTTATTAAAAACCAATGAGCAGTTTGTAAAGCAAAAGTAACGTAATGCATTACTTTCCATAAAAAGTAACTAAGTACCGCAATTAGCAAAAACTTTCCCCAACACTGACCAAAGATAAGGTTATTTATAAATGAATAAAACTGACAACAGCTGCTTCACATTGTACAACACAAGATAAACACAAAAGACTTTCAATATTATACTAACATCATAAAAGCCAATACACAAATCGTAAATTGTGCAATATTTGATATATACAACTCCAAAAGTTGAATTCCACATGAATGTGCTAATTACTCAGTTTTTTCTTGACCCATATTGTTGAATTATTCCATGTTTCTTTGTCGATTTGTTACATACTGCCATTCTATCTGGCCCTACGTCAAAATCTTGAGCTTTCATCTGCTTGCCAGAGTCACTGTAGATCAAATCAGCATCGTGCTGTCATTCATCAACCTGAGATTTCTGGGAAGAAATTCCACTAAATCCGCTACACATTGCTAAACAATATTAAAATATGAGTTTCGTTTGATGTTCTAGGAACAAATTCAGTTGTAGGCTCATCTAGTTTGACTTTAAACTTTGTTAACGCTGCTGCACACGTAACTGTGCCCAATGAACACAATATTACAGAGCCTTGAGAAGAACAAATCAACTCTGAATATACAGCAAGCTGAAGAATGAGAACTTCCACAAATCCACACAAACTAAATCACAGACCTTGTTAAAAGTAGGCTGAGAAAGTTTCAGCAGTAATTTGCATTTAAAAAAAACAGTTTGAGGTACTTGCATCTGGAATTGTGGCTCTCTGGAAACTTTAAAGGAGTAGGAGAAAAATAGCAGCCTCAAAATGACAACCTATGTAAATGCTTTATATTGTTTTAGCGGATGCATTGGGGAAAAAAGGTTTGGAAGATAGGTTTGGAAGGACATAATGACAGAATTTTAATTTCTGGGTAAAGTTAGAAGAATAACCTTGTGTAAGAGGCTTTGGGTCAGGCTGTCTGGGTTCAGCCTCCTGTTCGTCTTCTGTACTGCCTCCATAATCACTCTCTTCTCCAGGACTTTTATCTGCTGCAGTCTCCATCGCCTTGTGGTCTTCACTATCTGCCTTTTTCCTTCCAAGAGAATACAGGAGAAAACACATGCAGACTGTGAACATTTCTGGAACGACTGATTCACATGTTCCAAAGACAAAGTTAAGAGAATGCGCAAACATTTGTTGTGTTGTATTTAGCATTGAAAGTTTCTCTTTCATTGAAAATGTACTAATGAAAATTTGTGAAAACATCCTCTCACATCATCACATTTTATATATATTTTTTGAACTACCGTTCAAATATTTTAGGGCAGTTAACATTTTTTTAAAAAATAAATCAGTATTTTTATTTCACAAAGATGCATTAAATTGTTTGAAAGTGACAGTAAAGGCATTTATAATGTTACAGAAGATCTTTATTTCAAATAAATGCTGCTTTTTAACTTTATTCGTCAAACATCCTTTTATCCTGAAAAAAAAATGTATTGCAGTCATAGAATCATTTTTGAAAGATCATGTGACACTGAAGAATGGATTAATGAAAATACTGAAAATTCAGCTTTGCATCACAGGAATAAATTACATTTTAAAATATATTCAAATAGAAAACACTTATTTTGAATCGTAACAATATTTCACAAATTAAATGTTTTTTACTGTATTTTTGATCAAATAAATGCTACCCTGGTGAATAGAAGAGGCTTCTTTCAAAAACATTAAAATGTGTTACCGATCATCAACTTCTGAATGATATAGATGTAACTATTTGTTGGCTTGTTTGAAATCAATTATTATTTTTGTAATTCATTCAGGTGTCATAAGTAAATAGACACCTTTAAGGGCACAATGGTGATGGTCTGCACTTACTTGGGTTTGTACCTAAACGTTTTAAGTTTTCCATCACGCTACAGTTGTCAACTAACACAGCTTGTTGCCACAAAAAACGAAGTGCATACAGGAAAATGTGCTCAACACAAAACTAGAAGTGATAATTACGAACGTAACATCATCATGGGATTTCATAACAGGAGATGTGGAACTGAAAAATGCTTTCTATCATGATGAAATGTCACACACATCTTTACCTCAACCGATTCTTTTCTACAGATTCCTCCAGCTCTTTGACTCTCTTCTGCAAGGCTCTGAGTTTGGCTTTCTTCTCGTTTAGGACCAGCACAAATCGGCTGTACAGGTCTCTCTCCAACGTCTCCTTCCCCTGGACGTACCTCTCCATCCTGTGGAGAGGGTGAAGACCAATGAGACACACCCAAACACTAATGAGGCCCAGTCTCCCTGGACATCCGATCGGGTTGACAAGAGTGGAAATGTTTAGTTATGAGAGCGCTTGTGGTTTTATAAGTGGATAAACACTCAATTACTTAATATGGAAAACCTTCAGAGCGTATTGAACTGAACACCTGTGGTAGATGTTTTCAAAGTACACGCAAGCTAATAAAGTGCCGTCAGTGTTGAGTAGCATTACAAATTCCCCATAATTTTGGTTTTGGAAGATGTTAGAAAGTGTGGCGGCACAGTCTGGCCGATGATGTCACTGCTGCTGTTTCTCACTGAGGAAAGATTGAAGCATGTGGAGAACAAGAAAAGAAAGTAAAGAGGAGCTTCTTGTCAAGTTGGCCCGGGATTCCCTTGTCATTCTCCTCCTGAACGCGTCATGTGCTCCAAATCAGCCATATACGCAGCAAAAAATATTGAACTGCGTTCGCATATCTACAGTTCCCGCTTTTGAGTCCCACAGCAAACACAAACTAAAAACATCTTGTGTATCTGGAGTTCCTTAATAACCGTTTAAAAAAAAACGCAGCCAAGATGCTCTTTCATTCTGAATCATGGTAGATGATGAGGAGTGGAAAGGGTAATCCAAGAGGAAGTTGTAATCATGAACAGGTGAAAGGCTTGCGTAATCACGCTATTTTGTTTGAAATTAGGACAAAAAACCTTGCGCATGTTCCCAGGAACAAAGAAACAAATCAAAAGCATATTCCCCACATTTGTAGACTTTTATTTTTTACGATGTAGTTCACATATGTGACCCTGGACCACAAAACCAGTCTTAAGTCGCTGGGGTATATTTGTAGCAATAGCCAAAAATACATTGTATGGGTCAAAATTATCAATTTTTCTTTTATGCCAAAAATCATTAGGATATTAAGTAAAGATCATGTTCCATGAAGATATTTTGTAAATTTCCTACTGTAAATACATCAAAACTTAATTTTTGATTAGCAATATGCATTGCTAAGAACTTCATTTGGACAACTTTAAAGGCGATTTTCTCAATATTTAAATTTTTTTGCACCCTCAGATTCTAGATTTTCAAATAGTCGTATCTCGGCCAAATATTGCCCTATCCTAACAAACCATACATCAATGGAAAGCTTATTTATTCAGCTTTCAGAAGATGTATAAATCTCAGTTTCTAAAAATTGACCCTTATGACTGGTTTTGTGGTCCAGGGTCACATATAAGCATTTTCAAGCATCAAAAATATCATAATTTAGTTTTAAATATAATTTAAAAAATCATTTTAAAAGTTTTAGAATCTAAAAATCAAAAGATATGATTAAATTAAAAAAAAAAAAAAAATATATATATATATATATATATATATATATATATATATATTACATATATACACACACACACACATTTTAAAGCACATAACCGTTTCAAAATTTACATTTGAGGGATGGCTTTGAGTAATGTAATGTTTTTAAGAACAAAAAGTCTAACCACAAAGCTTAACTTACTCATAAATCATAAACCGCTATTCGAAAAAAAAACATTAGAGGTTCTGATGGGACCTGTGTTGAATTAGCCTTCCAGGGTAGCTTATAAATTGATGTCTTTAGTGAACAGCTCTGTTCTACATATTTTTATTTATTCCAAACACCCGTTTCTACAGTTCTGTGAGAGTTGGGTAGTATTGATCTGGTGTGGACCTACTCTTTAGTGATGTGTTCCTGTTCTCTCCTCAGCTTCAGGTTCTCCTCAAGCAGGTGCTGGTTTTTGGCCTGTAGACGTGCGCTCTGCTCCAGGCCGTGACTAATGAGCTCCCTTATGACTTCAGTGGGCTCAGGCACAGCCTGCAGATCCACCACGCCGAGCCTGAACTGAGAAATAAAGAGAGAACAAGATTAATAATAGAAGACCTTGTGCAACCTGGCACCTGGAGGAGACACCTGCCCATCAGCTATCACCATTACCATCCTGGCTGGAGACACAAGGGAGATTGGCTAAGAATGAACTTCGCCCACAGATGGTGAGATTTATTTGTTGCTTTCTGAGTTTGTGGTTGTGGAGGAGTGATCTGGTGTAATTTACTGGAGCAGTATCACAGCACTCCACCACTGAGATCCAGACCAGAGAATTTCCATTACTTCTCCATCAAAAAATTCTGACAATCTTTACTGAACAAAAATATTTAAAGTTGTTTAGATTTAGAGGAATTTGGTAATGAATCATTCAGACCAATGTGTGAAACTGTTTGACTGATTCATAGAAAATAATCAATTCAAGAGAACAAATTCAGAAATTAAACCTAATATAAAGCCTAAGGAATATTTTAGAACAGATAAAAACATAAATGTCCATGACTTTACCAGGTAAAGATTTTTTAAACTTTTGCCACATTCACTAGAAAATATACATATATGAAATTATTTCATTATATATTAGTGCTGGGCAACGATTAATCTCGATTAATCGCATCCAAAATAAAAGTTTGTGTACTGTGTATATTTATTATGTATATATAAAGACAACCATATACAGTATATATTTTGAAAATATTTTCATGTATTTACATGTATATATTTATATTCATATAATTTATATTATATATATAAATATATTTAATATAAACATAACATATTTTTCTTAAATATATATACACAAGCATGCATGTATTTATATATGCATAATAAATATACACAGTACACACACTATTATTATGTACACAAAAACATTTCTTTTGAATGTGACTAATCGTTGCCCAGCACTATTTTTAGTAGTAAATGTGTGTATAAAATGTAAAATACATAAATTATCAATAATAATCAAATGATGAATAAATAAATACATTAAAATAGTAAATAATACATAATTAAATAAAAAATAATGAAATGACAAAGAAGAAATTAATTACTTAAAAATGAATAAAATGCTAAATAAGCAAAAAATGATAAATAAATGCATAAATACATAACTTAGTAATAAGATAAATAGATGAATTAGATAATCAAAAATAAATGAATAAATAAATAAATGATGATTAATGACAAATAAATACTTAAAAAAACAAACAAACAAATAAATAAATAAGCCTAATTTACTTACACCGGACACGTTAAAAAAAAAAGAAAAAGAAAAAAAGACAATGACTGAATTGAAACGAGCATGGCACAGTGCTATTCCAGCACAGATAGCACCTGTTTAAAGTAAAATGTCAGCTTTTTAATAAATTAATTCTTTTTTAATTTGCGAAAAAATCGAATATGTGTTTAGTATATTCACATTTCAGGGTTTCACTGCCCAACTCTGTCTAACACCTGGACAAACATTCAGCCTGGACTCTTGTACTGATAAGACAAGCCAGCCGCTGTCTCTGATCCTCAAATAGATGAACTCTGACAGGACACACAAGGGACGGACGCTCGGCCTGTAGTGTGTGCCAGTCAGTGAATGATAAGGACGACTGCACTGAAGAGCACTGAAGATAACAGACCTCACGGAGACCTGAGAACACAATGAAGTTCCTGCTGTCAACCCACTGAGACTGTCTGCTAATCGAACACTTTTGTCTAATAAATGATTCTTGATGGCTGTAAGCAAAAGACAATGCCTGGGAAAAAGCAAGCAAATCCTTATGACATTGTTGTAAACAACTCTCTGGTAATGTATGCAGTAATTTAGCACTAAAAGAGAAGTTTAGCATGCTCTTTAGGGAATGGAGACAATGCTGCCATGCTCTAGAAAAGAGGGCTAAAAAGAAGCATAAAAGTATTGGAAAAGTAGTCCATTTCATGTCTCCTGAGGTCAAAGAAATGCTGTGTGTAAGGAACAGACTAAAAATGACACTTCTGTTATTCACCTATGCTGTAGCTCAAATCTCCTTTAATATTTTGGTCTGTTTTTTACCTAAAGCTATCAATATTGTGTCAAAAGTCTTTTAGAATACAACATAGAAGTAGTTCAAATGAATAGTTTGGTAATTTGAATCATTTAATCATGCTAATGAATCATTCAGTCATTGAAAAGAATCAGCTCAACAAACAAATTCACTCAGAAATCAGACCTGATTTCAAGCTCAAGAAACATTTTAGAACCATTAAAACAGACATTTCCATGATATATGTATATATAAAAATTGGGAATAATAAAAAAATGTAAAAGATAAAAAACAAAAACAAATGATAAATTGTTAAACAAATGAATACATAAACGAAAAAAAGAATGACAATTAATGACAGAATTAATGGAATAAAAATGATTAGTTTCATATTGATTCAGACTACAGCTAATAAATCATCTGAAGTGCTTCAATTTTTTTTGTTTTTGTTTTTTTTTGGCGCTTGCCAGCCACGTCATCTTTCTGTGCTCCACAGAGGAAAGTCAAATGGATTTGGAAAAGAGATCGATGAGGTGAATAAATGATGACTGATTTTTAATTTTGGTCCTCACCATACCTCTTCAGTTTTTCATTCCACACAGAGCCAGCTGTGATGCAACTGTCACATTTACAAATCAGTAAACCAGAGATTCAACATGGAACCTTTTCCAGCCAGAATGTGACGTACCATCAAGCAACACTCACACTGAATCCTTTACATGATGAGCTCAGAACTTCCATGTCTCAGAGTGCTTATTTAGACAGGTCTATGTAGTGAACCTGGACACAGCCCATTCATCCCACAGTGGGAAGCCACATTGCAGAGACAGACACAGGTTGAATTGCTATTAAAACTCTTATGACGTAGACTAGTGGCTTTATGCTTAAAAAAAAAAACAGTTGTTCATGAGTCACACAAAATCATCATTTGAACTTGTCTACCTCTATGATACATGAGAAGACAAGCCAAACTTTAGAGCTGAAGTCAAGAGAGATACTTTTTTGGGCCTAAATACAGTCATATCTTATAATAAAGATATTTTGATATATATTGCTGATTTTTTTTTTTAAAGTTTTTTTAAAATCATTTTTTCCTTTTCTTCAGAAGAAGCTCATTTACTTAGGAATAGTTCACCCAAAAATGAAAATTTGCTTAAAATTGAGCATTACATCACTCGCTCATCAATGGATCCTCTGCAGTGAATGGGTGCCGTCAGAACAAGAGTCCAAACAGCTGATAAAAGCACCACAATAATCCACACTACTCTAGTCGCTCAATTAACATCTGGGCAGATTTCTCTCCTGATTCAGACATGACAAATTTTTCACTAGAAAAAGCAACATTATGGACAGAAGACTTGTATTTTAGCTGGAAGAAACGGTTTGTAGTTAAATACATCTTTACGATGGATTTGTTTCTCACAAATACACAGATTTTCACTTCACAAGATGTTAATTGATGTTTTAATCAGCTGTTTGGACTCTCATTCTGACGGCACCCATTCACTGCAGAGGATCCATTGGTGAGCAAGTGATGTAATGCTAAATTTGCTAAATGCTAAATAAACTCATCTACATCATCAGTTGCCTGAGAGTGAGTAAACTGTAAGAAAATTTTCATTTTTGGGTGAACTATTCCTTTAAAGGTACATTAAAAAACACAGAAAACAACTGTCATGCAAAACTAAATAATGACAGTTTTTGAAATGCTGACTAGTGGATTTTGGGGGGGGAGAAGAAGCAAAGCAGAACACAGCCTCTTTAAATGAGGAATACTGATTGATTTGATGATGGACGTGAGGTGAACACACCAAACATGACCATAATCCAGGAGAGTTAAGGAAATGAAATGTTCCCGCAAAAGAGTGACTAAGAATGCCCTCTCGACAGAGCCAGCATTGTTTCTGTACATGGCTGGCTGGTCTGGAAAGTATTAGACAGTTTCATCTCTGCAATCAGTCAAGTGGCCGGCAGAACCCAGAGCAGATGCCATCATATCCCCGTGAGGACGCTGGGAACCGATCTCCGTTTGTCCCTGTGGGAATGGTCGTTTTCTAGGTGCCACAAATGCAGTAAACCACACACAGAGCGCCAGACCTCCCAAACTTTCCTAGTTTTTTTTTTTTTTTTACGGAGTCTGACCACATAAAAGTCACATGACTATGAAAACGTGCATCACAGCTAAACTGCTATTATAAGATAGCTTTGTATGACATATATATATATATATATATATATATATATATATATATATATATATATGTGTATATATATATATAAAATTACATTTGCAAAGACATTAACTCCGTGAAAGATTAAATTTAATTTATATATATAGTATTACATGTCAGTCATTTATATATACTTATAATATAATTATGTATCGAATTATATATTAATTTAATTTAATATTTTATGTAATTAATGTTTTTTCTTTTTCAAATGAAATTAATTCCATTTAATATTAAAATTAATAAATAATTTTATATATGTATGTGTATATATGTAGTATTGTGCATTAAATAGATATACAATATGAAATTTCCTGCTATATCTTTTTCAGAACATTTTTTTAAACTTATCGTGCAAAGCTGTCTCATGATAGTAGTTTTGCTGTGATGCACGTTTTCATAGTCACTTTTTCAAATGTAATTAATTCCATATAATATTAAAATTAATAATTAATACAGAATTATATAGATAAATTATGTTTAATATTACATGGAATTAATTAAATTTGAAATAGATAGAAAAAACATACCAAAATATATATAAAATTAAGTATTATTTATTACTGTTAAAAGTGCTAACACATTTAAAAAGTGTGTGTGTGTGTGTATATATATATATATATATATATATTATTTTATTTTATTTTTTATTTAGAAACATAATTAAAAAACAGAAGACGTATATACTAACAATGTTTCTAAGTCTCAGCGGTGTCACCCTGAAGAGAACGGTTTACTTGATGACGGCTCAGTTTAAACACATCCACATGTGTTGGATAGGAGTTTGTGTAGCCCAGCTCTGGGATGCAGAGCATCAGTGTCAAGCTAGTTTACAGCTGTGATCTTCCACGCACTGCCACGAACGCTTCCACATGTGCCACAAAAATACTCGCTTCAGTGCCAACACATGAGAAGTGCTAAACAATTAACAGCAAAAGGAACAAGAGAAAGAAAAGCAGGATTTTTTTTTTTTTACAAGATCCCCCTGAACATGGGTCTGATAGTAATTTCAGCATTTACAAATACATGGGGGCATTGAGACCCAAACCATGGCAACGTTTTAAATCCCTCATGTTTGCTGTTTGTTTGTTGGATTATTTGAGTAAACCGGATCATATCATTTTGGATTTGGCACTTGCGTCTGCATGAGAAACCATGAGAAACTACGAAAATCAAATACTTAGAGGTACAGATGGTAAGCATTTAAGCGCAGGCTGTTTAATTTAAACCAATCTCATCCTTATTTCCTCACCAACCTCACCTCATACCACCTCTGTGTGCCCTATCACGGCACAACGTGAACTACAGGATCAACAACCTTAGGAAAATGTGGTCCTGGCAGTGGGCATGGGAACTAATGTCCTTTCAACTAAGCATCTGAATCACTGCACATCTGTTTTCACCAAAAAAGGAAATAACTTTATTCAACACCAATAAACAGAATATTTGTATAAATTATAAAAATCAACATATAAATATATTACATATTACTAGTTATATAACTATAATTTATATAATGCATATATAAAATCATTCATATAACTAATAACATTCTTTAACACTAATAAACAATGTTTCACAAATTATTAAAAAATGTATAGCTAAATAAATTTTAAATAAAAACACACACACACACACATAATTGTATATATAAATTATATATATTATATGTAATATTAATATAATATAAAAAAGTAAATAAATGTAAAAAAAATGTTTTTTTAATTTTATATAGAATTTTAGATATTTATATAAAATACACACACACAACATTTATATAATTTTAATTTATCTATTAAGCGTAGTTTGGCACTGTGATTGTTAAAGTCAAACTATTTGCTATTTACTGAACTATTTGAAAGGAGCAACAGAAATCCTACTTTTCCTGACTTGACCCTTTAATGACTTCTTATTGACACTTACCATAGCGTTTCTCCAAAATGACTAATGAAATGTGTAATATCCTTTTGAGATTGCAGGAATACCACTGGGTCATCACATGCAACCTCAGCTGTTCAAGAAAATGCATGTTTGTACTTTGACATTTGCCCACTTGTAAGGAACATGAGTGAGGACTAGGAAACAGAAGTCAGGGTGTCCCTAAGTTTTTAGAGGGATATTGCAATAAAAGTGCCGTCTTCAAACGCTTGTGCCAGAGCTGTCCTGGCAGGTCAAACACCTGCTTTCCCAAACCTCAACCTGACCATTTGAGCATGAGTCTTTAAGGGTCTTCTGTCAGCTGTTGCACTGAAGAACGCAGCAGCTGTGTCTTACCAGCACCACTGGAAGCTTGAAGAAAACTACAAACAAATAACAGTCTGTCAATACTTAGAAAGTAACTTCCCTTCAGGAGCTATAGCTTTTAAAAAGTAGAAAATGACCACAATCTGCTGCACGATTTGAGGAACTATTCGTGTCTGAAGTGCAAAAGAGGTCCATCAATTAACATCTTGTGAACTAAAAGCTGCGTGTTTGTAAGAAACAAATCCATCATTAAGACATTTTAAATTAAACCAACACTTCTAGCTAAAATATGAGTCCTCTATCAATAATATTGGATTCTCCAGTGAAAAAGTCATCTTGTCCAAATCAGAAGAGAAATATGTATAGATCAAGCACTGTTTACAAGCAAAAACAGTCCAAAACAGTTCTACACAAATACGTGGGTGGATTTTGATGTGAGAGGACAACAAGGGATGGACTTTTTCCACTGGAGAAAGCATTATGATGGATTATAGACTGGTATTTTGAAATGTAAAACACCTTAATGACCAGTTTGTTCCTTACAAACATGTAGCTTTTCACTTCACAAGATGTTAATGGATGGACTGGAGTGGTGTGGATTACTTGTGGATTACTGTGATGTTTTTATCAGCTGTTTGGACTCTCATTCTGACGGCACCCATTCACTGCAGAGGATCCACTGGTGAGCAAGTAATGTAAAGCTCAATTTCTCCAAATCTGTTCTAACGAAGAAACAAAGCCATCTTGGATGGTCTGTGGGTGAGTACATTTTAAGCAAATTTTAATTTTTGGGTTAACTAATCCTTTAATACTTAGCGTTAGGGGCTTGTTCGCCTTAGAGTAGGACTAAAAATAACATTTGGTTAATGCCTTTTAAAATTGTCATTGTAGGTCTTATGTAATATTGAACAGAATACTCATGTCCCAGCAGTCCATTAATTACCTCATATATTTACTGAATCCTAGCACCGGCACAATAACACTTACATAAGAGCGCTGGTCCAGATTTGAAAGCATATACAGTATGGAGCCAAGGAGGCAAGCGGAGAAAAGTCAAATGTCCAAAACAGCTTTACTCAAGAGCATAATAATGGATAAACTACAGCGTGGGAGCTCAGACATGTCTGTGGGAAGCTACAGAAGCCCTAACACAATCAAAAGTCAAGAAAAGGATCACTGGAGTCTGAAAAAAAGCTTTCTGTAAGCCTAGAAGTCACTTAAACCCACAATACACTACCGTCCAAAAGTTTGGGGTCTGTAAGATTTTTTGTATTATTTTTGAAAAAAGTCTCTTCTGCTCACCAAGGCTGCTGTGCTTGATCAAAAACACAGTAAAAACAGTAATACTGATAAATATGATCAGATTTCCAAATAGCTGATTTCTATTTTAATATATTTTAAAACAATTTATTCCTGCGATGCAAATTTTCAGCATCATTACTCCAGTCTTCAGTGTCACATGATCCTTCAGAAATCATTCTAATATGCTGATTTGCTGCTCAACAAACAGTTCTTATTATCAACATTGAAAACAGTCGAGCTGCTTAATATTTTTATAGAAACCATGATACATTTTTTTTTTCAGGATTCTCTGATGAATAGAAAGTTCAAAACAACAGCATTTATTCGAAACAGAAATCTTTTGTAACATTATAAATGTCTTTACTGTCACTTTCGATTAATTTAACCCGAACTGACCCCAAACATTTGAAAGGCAGTGTACTACACGTTATACTTTTTGAGTTTCTTGCAACCATAATAATATCACCATTATTGCAGGTTATACTGTGCAATATTCATTGCCTTTACATGCAAGGCCAATATTACAGTAGGCCACAAAATGTCAGCTAGCAACCTAATAAACATTATGAATAATCTTTTATGCAAAATTACGCATTTGGCCGAACTTCCCTCCCCTACCAAGGGCAAGTTTCCCTTTTTCCAAAACAGACCCTTGACATTTCCATTCAGTCTACTGTGGCAGCAAAAAAGAGAAATGACTTGATGTTGAACATGACATGATTACGTCTATTGAGTTGAGCAACAGGGCATTATTGAAATGTAAGAAAATCACAGACAATTTATAACTATTTTTCCAGAACTTCAAGCCTACAAAACAACTTAAATACTTTACACTATCTATATATATCTATAT
>JAFVLL020025530.1:0-48449 GCA_021397915.2 Tor tambroides | reverse complement strand
TGCGATTTTCGAGCCACCAAGCATGAGAGCATGTTCTAGTACACCCCCAAAACAAAATCAAGACTTTGTAAAAGAGCATAATAGGACCCCTTTAACTGTAGTTTAGCTGCAGCGTGTCTTGGTTGGATAACTTGGAGGTTTTCACCAGATCCACAGATCCAACAGGGCGTTGTTGAGAACCTTTAACTCAGGTTATTTGACATTGAAAGTCTTCATCCTTTAGCCTGGTAATGAAGAAGAGTATGGGAGAGTTTTATCTAGACATATAAATTCCTCTAACATTTAATAATAAATTAAAACACTGGTTTTACCTTGGACGATATACTCCAATCATGTCTCCATTGGGTCCCGAATACATCGTTATGAGAACCAGATGACTTTAGAGAATAGCAAAAACTTTAAGAAACTGAGAGCAGGCCACAGTGTTCCCATGACCTCCACAGTTGTTTCTCTATGATTACATTTACTGCATTATTTACTGTATATCGATGACAAACTGATAAAGCATCCATATGTAATGAATGGCATGAGTGAAAAACAAAACCAGCCATGTAAATATGGACCATAATAAAAGCTCTCTTCAACTCTTCTAGATTTACCTTTCTTCTCTCTGTGATTACTGATCCCACAACACATCTGGGAAATTTGCCAGCCTATTTTCTTCAAATCCCATTTTGTAAAATGTTACCCACCAAAATGAGGAAAGCTTATCATAGCCTACAACCCTACCCTAAACTATTTATAGTTACAATAGGTACAAAAGTGCAATAATGTAGTTTTTCGATGATGGATTTAAGAAAAAAAACTGCCACACATTTCTCTAATTATGTGTGCACTAAAATGTTTGCAACACCTACTGGAGTGCCTTCATCGGAGGAGCATACACAGTCACTCTTAAGTTTCTGTCATAAACATGTAGGGGAGTTTCCATTTCTCTGAAATCTAAAAAACACAATGATTTATGTGTTTGCATAACCACAAAAGCCTGTAGCAATAGACAAGGATGAATTCAAGCTATCATTTTTGCGAAACGCCTTAAGTTATTGAACACTAACCAATGCAACAGGCCTTGGGAAAAAAAAAAAATCAGAGCAGAGGCTATTAACTCAGTCGCAATCTGCATTTTTTTTGTTTATTTCTTTGACTGACAATCTGAATATCTCTTTCTTTGACTTTCAGAAAATGGCCCCAGACTGTCAGTTGATACAGCACAACCCAAAGTAATCTCTCAACGTGGTGGCAATGCCACACTGCAATGCAAGTTCAACCGGGATCCCTCATCTCCCCCAAATCCCAAACTGAGGATTAAATGGACTAAACTGACTTCAGACTATCTGAAGGAAATTGATGTGTTCGTAGCTATGGGTTTCCACAAAAAGAGCTACGGTCGATTCCACGGCCGCGTACGCCTGCAGGATGCCGGCAAGAATGATGCTTCACTAGTTATCACTGGCATCACTCTGGAGGATTATGGGAAATACAAGTGTGAAATCATCGATGGCTTGGAGGATGATACAGCAGTTGTCTCACTTGACTTGCAAGGTAAAGCACAGATTTATGTTGCTAATATACCTGGGTTTTCCTGGTCTCTCTAGCGACATTTAGCCATGCACTACAACATTGTCTCACAGGTTGGTTTAATTTTGTTCCTGAGGATTTAGATGCTGGTGTGGTAATGTAACTACCATGCTTTAAAACTAGATTGACTAGCAAGATTTCTTGGGTCAAGCAGTTTAATCAGCTAAGTTTTGCTAGTGAACAACATGTTTTGCTAGGCACATCTACCATGTAGACCAGCACCCACCAATAATCTTTACAAAAATAATGTCTTTGACAGTTGTCATTTGGTTATATTAATATTTTGTGTACATATCCTGCTTCCTTTAAACATAACTTAATAGGTAAGATGAAAAAACAGCGTCAATGCCATTGTATGACTGGCTGTTTTCTTTCCAGAATAATACATCTAATACTATACACAGTTTATGCATCCTTGGCTGTTCCTCAAGGCAGTTAGCTATGAGATAGCATTGTGCTGACTCTCTTCACACTGTGTGCAATGTAAATGCTATTCAATAGTCTTATAATGCAGAGTAGAACAACTTATAAATCTAGACCACCAGCAAGATCCTGACATAAGAGCTATCATTGCCAAATAATGGGACATTTATTTGGTCCTTGCTCTATGCATTCTTGGCATCATTTCAGTTGCATACAATAAATCTAAATTTTTAATTTACTTAAGCTGATGCATTGGAGAAAACATCGATTTATCAATCAAGAATTTGATTATCGCCAGATTACACAGATCTAATCAGGGAGCATTTTTAAAGATTCCTATATGCAAAAAAATGCAATTTTAATACATTTTTTGCTCTTCGGGTTTCTACAGGCATTGTTTTCCCATATTTTCCTCGACTGGGTCGTTACAACCTGAACTTCGCTGATGCTGAGAAAGCTTGCCGAGACCAGGATGCCATTGTGGCATCTTTCGACCAGCTGTACGATGCATGGAGGGATGGGTTGGATTGGTGCAATGCAGGGTGGCTCAGTGACGGAACGGTGCAATACCCCATCACCAAACCCAGAGAGCCATGTGGAGGCAAAAACACCATTCCTGGTGTGAGAAATTATGGGATGCGTGACAAGCAAAAGGAAAGATATGATGTCTTCTGTTTCACCTCAAACTACAAAGGTTTGTCCTCCCCACTGTTTGAAAGACATCTGAAATGGGCTAGCTTCTCCAAAAAAAAAGTAAAGCAATTGATGTGATACATAATGTATGAAAGGAAAAAAACAAATTGAGTTCAGTCATGCAAAGAATCTCTAATGAAAATGTTCTTCTTCATGTTAAATACCCTTACTGCATATTATTTGAGAATAAACACTTTTCCCCTTTCTCTTCTCTAGGACGTTTCTATTATTTGATACACCCTTTCAAACTTACGTATGACGAGGCAGTGCGGGCGTGTCAAAAGGACAACGCTCAGATCGCCAAAGTCGGGCAGATGTACGCAGCGTGGAAGCTGCTGGGCTACGACCGCTGTGACGCAGGCTGGCTGGCGGACGGCAGTGTACGCTACCCGATCTCAAGACCACGCAGACGCTGCAGTCCCACGGAGGCCGCCGTCCGCTTCTCTGGTTTCCCAGACAAGAAACACAAACTCTACGGCGTCTACTGCATCAAGAGCGACAACTGAGCGTTCCAACTGTATAACTGGCGAACTAAGCGTAATAATGTAAGGAGTTAGTTCGAGTGCATTAAAACTGTGACAAAGTCTCTAGATACTGTAATACGGAAGGATTTGAATATAAAATAAGTGATTGGCGTTTGTTTGAAGCAAAGATTCTGTAGGATTAGGCACCTCAGGCGCCCTCTTCCCTCAAAATCAGGACTTCGCTACAAGACAGCAACAGGACAGGAATAGTATTCATTGGGTGCTGCAGAAATTATAGCTGCTGGTTCCAGGTCTGAATGATCTTATACACTACAGCTATGCTGAAGGAAGATATATTTGGTGAGATTGCAGAAGAAATTCGCACTGTGCTCTTCCATTTAGCATGCAGTAGCTCGAGGGATGTTCTAGAACAGAATGACAGCAAAGCTTAAATACTTTGAACGGATTCCTTTGGGCACTTAGTTTATCATTCAAGAACATCATATCCCATATAAATAGCATGTGAAAAATATATTTTCTGTTAACAGGAAAACAAATTCAACGAAAGTGCTAAACACCATACAGTACAGCCATGGCACAATGAACACATTTTTTTTTTTTTGCCATCCTTACAGGGTGCTATATTGTATTATTTTCTAAAAGCATACCTTTTTAAATTTAGTTTTATGTGTGGACCAAACCATGTCGAGTCATAAGTCACATTGTTAAGAAACAAAACATTGTTCTGTGATTTTTTTTAACTATTGAAATATACAAGTAGAGTGTTTATAAATGTATGTTAATTATCTTTTTCTTGAAACTATGTGTTTATACAATGTCTCCCCTATGACGCAATGTAAGAAATTAAGAGCTCCACTGTATCGACCTCATCACTGTCAAACGTTATTTGTGTTCAGGACGATGAAGAAATCTGTGGTTCATACCACAGACATAATAACAAAACCATTGTGTTTCAAAAGTAAATCTTGGTTTACTTCTTTACTTATCTTTTCTAGAACTTGTTTTTAGTATTTCTGACCAATTCATGAAACCACAGAAAACCTATCCTCAAACATAGCCATAGCAATGGTGCCAAATGTTAAAACAATTGTTAGTGCAAATTAGTTTACTAGAAAGTTGTGCGAAAGAAAGCACACGGCCCAGTTTCTAGCACATGTGATGAGTAGTTTTAGTCTATGCATGTTACTGTTTACAAATAGCAAGACTGAAGTGGTTAAAAAGACAACAGTGCTAATGATCACTTTGTGTTACTTAGTAAAAGAAAAACAGCACAATGAACTTAATTTTCTATTGTTGAAAAAAAAGACCTTGCAGGAAAAGGTTTACTCAAAGATGATGCAAAAAAAATAAATAAAAATAACGACAACAAAAAAAAGTGCATAGTTAGCATGCTGCATTCAGTCGTTATTAGTCTAAGCAGTAGACCTTCAGAAAAACGTCAAAGCCATGGCATTTGGAAATAAACCATTAAAACAGACTGCCAAGCTAAGACAAAAACAACTTGATGTTTTATTCTTATTATTATTACCATTAGGGTCAACACAGCCAATTTAGAACTCAAGGTCATGTGTTTTAGCTGCTACACTAAATGACCAGCTCCACAAAAAAAAAAAAAAAAGGAAAAATAAAGTTCTAAATATCGGTGTTGTTTCAGAATACTGTATTCACATTCATTTCATTATTCATGTTGTTTTGACTCTGGCAACTGTACATGTGCCTTGTTTACAAAACTTCAAAATCAATTTTAGAACTGAATGTTTAGACATGTCTTTATAGACAATGTTAACATTTTTCACTCTTGTTTCGTGTACATAAAGTATAATTAAAGGGATAATTTGACTGTAATAATGTGGAAAATCCCCGTGACCCCCAAAAATAAACAATCAGTCAAGAACATATTTGGTTTGGTTGTTTTTAGAAAAGCACACTGAAAAATTATGGAAAAATTGCAGAGGTCTAGCTTTCACAGTCTGTGACATTTCTCACACTCTGCCAAAATAAAGAAAATAGATTTCAGGTGACTGGCTTAACAAAAAATGTCCTCAGAATTAAAACCCCAAGAGCATTATGGCAAGAAAAAGGTTGCATATCTCAAAAACTGTTAAAACTGTTGTTTTAATATCTTTCAATCCAGAAAAATCTGACAATGATGGTATCACAATCATTGCTTCTTTTGCTGCAACCCCTTAACAGAAAAGCTTGTCCACCTTATTCAACTGTGTTTACTGTAAATAAACAGGCAATTGGACCTTTTAAATAGCTGTCATATTAATCGTTATGATTTTTCTCATTCACTGTCTCTCAAAATCTAACAGATCATTTTCTCCAAGGATACTCCATGGTATTAGGGGGAGACATATTTCTAATGACCGTTTTATTGGACAAAATCTAACGTGCAAAAATAATCAACCTAGAAGAGTCACTAATACTTTTGGTCCGTTTTCTCGGACGAAATGGAGCAACTAAAAGTTTGGTCAGTTTTAGAAGTACACAAGCTGACTAGCAGAAAGTTAGTCCATAGACATGGACTAATGCCACAAAACTACAATTTCATGGGTCTTTAAATAAAGATGGCCATGGCCACTGTACAAGTTATTGAGGTCAGGTAAAAAGTAACAATTGTAGCCTCCTCTGGTCTAGATGTTATTTTGTTTGCCAAAACTCTCTGAAAACACACCAGAAGCTTGCCAGAGTTAAAAGATGTAATCTCAAAATGAACATTCTTCTTCTTCTGATGTTTTTTGGCGGTTTTGGCCAACCAACTTAAAGGTGCATTACCGCCACCTACTGATCTGGAGTGTGGAGTGAACATAGATTTGATAGAGGGAAGGATATATAAGTGTTTAAAAAAAAAATTATATTCTTTCCAAATTTCCTGTCTTTTTTAGATAATTGAACACTTCTTCTTTAATTCTTGATTGCATTTGTCTATTCCCTAGTAATATCTTGAGTGATACTTTATCATATCCCATCAAACCTAATTTATGATTAAGTTGATTTCTTTCTCTTTCATACGCATCACATTCTAGAAGAATGTGCTTTACTGTTTCTGGATTCCCACATTTATCACATCTGCCAGTTTCATGCTTCCCTATTTTGTGTAAATTGAAATTTAAAGCTGAATGTCCAATCCTCAATCTTGTTATAATAACCTCTTTCTTCCTACTCCCACATCTTATTCTCTCTTCACCTACACACCCCTGTATCTGGTAAAGATGCCTTCCTTTTGTTCCACTATCCCATATCTTTTGCCATATCTTTCTTACTTCAATTGATATTATTCTCTTGATTTCAGATTTGCTAATTGCTATATTAATTTCACTATGTGAATGCTTCAGAGCCATCTTAGCCAAGCAGTCCACTTCCTCATTTCCCTCCACCCCAGTATGAGCCGGTACCCATAGGAAGTATACCATTATCCCTAATTGTCTAATTCTATACAAGCACTGTAATACTTCATATATTAAATCTTGGCGTGCTGCAGATTTTCCACTCACTAGACTTGTTAGAACAGACATTGAATCTGTACAAATTACAATATTATTTGGTTGTATTTCTTCAATCCATTGTAATGCTAATATAATTGCTATTAATTCTGTAGTAAACACAGACATATCAAAATGAACACTGAACAGTATTCACCTTTAACATCCACGTCCTTACCTTGTAACGTTAGAAAGTCGTCGAAACAGCGCACGTGTCTGTTACGGTCACATGTCAACGTCATGATGGCGCCGCGCGGGAAAAAAAAAAAATCTCCGTAATTGTTACATCGCCCTCTTTTGGCCAACACCGTCCACAGCACCAAAGTAGCGGCGGTTTCTGTCAGAATTAGCGCGGGATTTTTGTGAAATGCAAACAAACAAGAACACACACGTGTTCACAATATTCTAATAGCGCTTTATTATTCAAAATCTCACAGTTCATCCATCGTTATATGTATCTTCAGCAATAAATTAAACTTCTATGGCTTCATGTAACATTTGTAATAATGTTTGACAAAAATGCTAGTTCTTTCAACCACACATACAGTAGGCTATTCATATTTTCATATTTTACCATGACATTCATTTAAAAAAAGTAAAAATGGTTATATTACAAACCCACATATAAAAAAAACACCGGAAATATATATTTTGATGCCATATGAGAATATGATTATGAGAGTGTACAATGGTTTGATGTTATCGGAGTAATCCTCAGAACCAGTGAGGATGCTGCTGGGGAAGACGATGTTGAAGATTTGTTTTCCAGTCATGATTTGCAGTCCTTTCAGCATTGTTTGTCCTCCAGCCCCGTGACATCTCTTTTGAACCCCCCTCACCACAATGTGAAACAATATAATGCCTATTGTTCTTTTACTCTTGCGTACTGTAATTGTTCGGTTTATACTCTGCTCGTACCATAGTGCTCTCTTATTGTGCCAGAGAGATCAGGAAATCCAGTTCTTCGTAAGCAAAAGTTACGGATGAATTAAACAAAATAACAATCACCATTCACAGCTGTTTTTACTTGTTCATTATCTCTACTATATACATTTCAACCAGAAACCCCCCTCCCCATGTTAAAACATTAAGACATTATTACAATATGCAATGTTGACTGTTGCATAGTCAAAGTACACTCTCAGTGGGTGGGTGATGGTTTTTTTTTTTTTTTTTTTTTTTTTTGCAGTCCCTCAGGGTAATTCACTTCTCGGCTCTAAAACATTCATCAGGCACATGGTTTGGCTTCACCCCTTTAGACTTTCTCTGTAGATGTGAAGCATCTGAAGCTCTGGATGGAGATCAGTGTCTGGAATCATCTGCTGTTTTTGACCAGACATGACGGTACTGCGTCGACTCGCTATAGCGTCTCTTACTGTTGTTGTAATAGTTATTGTTTTGATATTTGTGTGCATACATCTTCTGGTAGGTAGAAGCTGCAGAATAAAAGGAAAAAGAGATGTTAATTTAAAAGGATAGTTTACCCAAAAATGAAAATTCTGTCGTTATTTACTCATCCTCACTTCCAAAACCAAATGACATTCTTTCTTAAAGGATTAGTTCACTTCCAGAATAAAAACTTACTGATAATTTACTTACCCCCATGTCATCCAAGATGTTCATGTCTTTCTTTCTTCAGTCACAAAGAAATTAATTTTTTGAGGAAAGCATTCCAGGATTTTTCTCCATATAGTGGACTTCAATGGCGGCCAACGGGTTGAAGGTCCAAATGACAGTTTTAATGCAGCTTCAAAGGGCTCTACACGATCCCAGCCGAGGAATAAGGGTCTTACCTACCAAAATGACCAATTGTTTTACTAGATAAGACCCTTATTCCTCAGCTGGGATCATGTAGAGCCCTTTGAAGCTGCATTGAAACTGCAGTTCGGACCTTCAACCCGTTGGCCGCCATTGAAGTCCACTATATGGAGAAAAATACTGGAATGACTTCCTTAAAAACCTTAATTTCTTTCGACTGAAGAAAGAAAGACATGAACATCTTGGAGGACATGGGTTTAAGTAAATTTTCAGGAAATTTTTATTCGGGAAGTGAACTAATCCTTAAAGTGGAACTTAAAAGAAAATGTAATTCAGTATGTCTTGAGTAAGACATTAGTCTGGCAACTAACTGAAATAAGTTACTAAAATTGCTTACAGTAAAACTGATATACAAGTAAAGCTATAGATATATTAGAAAAAAAATAAAAATGGCAAAAGCACAACAAAATCAAAATATATAAATAAAGACTAATTCAAAATATTTTATATAAAAATATATAAAATGTTATTATAATTAATACTAAAATAACACTAGTACATTTCATGACTGGATTTCACAAAACATCTCTTTATTCAGAGTCAGTGACTTACGATTCAAGCATGTGATTTTGGGCTTGTCCCAGTGGCCGTCTTCTCGGCATCTGATAGTGGGAACGTGTCTTTGGATGAAGCCGTCCTTGCAGTGGTACCTGACCAGAGAGTTGATCTCATAGCGCGCCTTCATGCTGCCATAGATATGGGCCTCTTTTATGACAGGAGGCTGACCGCAGGACACTGAGACAAAAGAAGGACAAGGACAGTGAGCTGACAGTGAGCGACACTGTAGATTAGATGAGGGGGAAGAGGAGGTCTCACCTGTGCCCTTCTTGCAGGTGAAGGTCAGGTGGTAATTGCACGGCACGTCGTTCCACTGGCCGCTCTCATGCCAGATCATCACCACGCAGTCCTCGCCCGTGGAGAAGAAGCTGTCCGGCTGACCCGCTCTCCAGTTCTCAAATTGCTAGTGCAAAAGTACACAAGAGGGGGGTGTTATTCCAACTGCTTGTGCACCACTGCATGTGCCCACATGAGGGCGCAAAGATCACATGGAAGAATCATAACAGACTGTGCTCTATACACATCTGGCAGGGTTACATGGGACTTTCCTTGATAAAATGGGGGAAAAGGGATGATACGTTATTCTAATAAAATGTACTGCTGCACGCAATTTGCATGGGTTGAACACAAACACACAAGCCTCGTTTCATATGTAGAAAGGCATAAAACAAATCAAATAAATATCAAATATGCAAAATCAATTGAATGTTTTTGCAAAAGCTGAATGTTCACAAAATTAGCAGTTTTGCATTCTGATTTATGCTATTTTAGGAAATAAATAAATACATGCATACATAAAAATGCATGAATAAAATCAATCAAATAAATAAATGATGAATCAAACAGCTAAATAATCAGAAATTAAATCATTAAAACAGTTAAATAAATAAAACAGCTAATAAATCAATTTAAAAAAGGAAATAAATAAAGTTCATGTGATGTGCCTCTATGTGATACCACACAGAATTATAAAATTGTTAAGTAGGGACTTTTCCATTAGCATTAGCATCATCTAAGCTTATGGTTTATGGCAGAGTAATACATTTTTATACTGTGATTTTAATAACTGTATGCACAATTGCTTAGCACTAATTTCAGGATCAAACAACCTCATTTATTCAGGCCGGAAAAAAAACAACAACACAGCAAGAATGACTCATATCTGAATCTTAATATCTGAATTCATGGTCACCTGGAAAACAGATGTTCATCTAATAAACAGACATTTTAGGATCAAAATAATGAATCCCATCTTACCATAGGGTGTCCATCAGTCCAGCGGAAATCACTGTCAAACATTTTATCATTCAGTCCGATCCACTGATAGTCATGTCCCAAACCTACAAGACAATTTCAGATTTCAGTATATATATATCTCTGCCAAACTAGTCCACGCAAACTATCATATGACTTGGGATGAAGTGGACAAGTTGTGTGGTTGACTAATTTCTACTATTTGTATCTGCTTATTGGTGGGAGAAATGGAAAGTTCCCACTCCAAACTCAAACTGCTGTGTCAGACTGGTCGGGAAACTCAAACAAACAGAGGAATGTTTTGATAGCACCACATTGTTTATACTCTTCGGGATAATCAATCTACTTGTAGTTGTCTCTGCATATTAAACTTGGAAAGAGAAAGCATTTTATAACAGAAAATGACATCTTTAAGCTAGTGAATGTGCTTTTTTTTATAGAGAAGTCTATATGGAAGTCTAAAGAAATGGAAGAAATTCATTCATCTTTTTGGTGTGAGGACCTTTGGAAACTTCTTTGACATCTTTAATAGACTACCTGGCCAAAGTAGAAATAGCAGGAAATCAGTTAAACCAAACCACACATCACATGACACAAACAAATGTAGAATAAATAGTTTTGGAACCCCAGGACATTTGTTTAGTTTAGAGTCAACAGCACTTTTAATTTGACTTATGCTTTGTTTAGTCAGTGCTAGAATTCAGTTAGTCCTGAGTATCTGTTTTTTGCCTCATTTGAAACTAGATTTTTTACATTTAATGGAAATGTGCCTGTGCAAAACTCAACACCACACACTGCTGTGAGCATTTGCCAAAAGCATTGCTATGCAGCTTACAAAGGTTTTTGCAGTTTTTAGAGCATTGCTGTAAAGTGCTACAAATAGCGAAAACCTGGCAAGTTAGCATTTTAGCACTTTTGAACCATCGTCCTGACATCAATGGGCTTTTTTTTTTTTTTTATGGGTTTTTGGTTTAACATCTGAAATAAGGTCTGTGGCGAACACAAGCTCAGAATATTTTCATGTTTTATTCTACGACATAAAATACATCAGTAATGCTAGCTTTTAAAGCTTGCCTTGAAAATGGCAGTTGCTAACAAGTGTCTAAACGGGCCTATAGAGGTTGTCGGGACATTAAACTTCATCACGCTGAACTAGGCGCTTTTATAGCCTCATTGTGTTCATAATTGTGCTTTTGCAAACTATTCTAACTCAGATTGTCAGAGAATTTTTTTTTTAAATAAAGACTGTAAAGGTCATTGCACACTGAGTCCAAAATGTTCGCATGTTAAAAAATAAATACGACCTCACGTTGTGTCAATCATGTTTACACACTGCCTTCAAAACGTTCGTCCGTCATAAAAAAAATTCGGATCAGGTTTGATTGTCTGCGTTTTCACATCCGTAGCATGCATTTTAATAGGAAAGGATGAGGAATACGAAAAAATGGGAAGTACGCACGCGAAAATTTCGGACTCAGTGTGCAATGACCTTAAGAGTTGTCAGAAGTTTAATGTGGTGACGTTGAAGTCTTGCAAACATGTAGTTTGTTTATATTGCCTACGTTTAGCTTTGTACTTCTACCAATTGCATTTAGGCTTTAGAATTCATAAACGTTGCGTTCATCTATGAAGATTATCATGCAGAACAATTAAAAATGTCTGTTGGTGTCCGAGAGTTTTTTTTTTTTTTGAGAGAACCAAGGTGATTTTCACTTCTGGTTTGGCCTACAAAAATACGTCATCTACAGCACTCTATACAATACTGAAAGACTTACGAAGTAAAAGAGTTAATGGTTTGTTCAGGCCCTATCAAGAGTGAGCAATAAAATGACTGATGTCTGCTTTGGTAATACCATTCATAAACTCTATAAAATCATAAACTCACGGTTAACAAAGAGCTGCTCTTCATGGGACAGGACGCTGGTGAGGTGACCGCCCTGCAGACGACACTCTCTTTCCGCTGCTTCCCAGGTCCGCCGGTGTGTGAAGTACTTATAGCAGTGGCTCTGAAACTTGTGCCAGCCAAAGTCACAAACCTCCGTATCTGAAAGATTGAATGACATTGAAACACGAGAAGCCTACAAATGAGGAAAACAGGCAAAACACTGCATAGCATCCATAATGTTAGCCATATCAGTGCATCCAAATTCAAATGACAGATGCTTTTGTAATTCATGATGCAGCTACAGGCAGCATCACAGTGTCCATAGTTTATCAAAGAAAAGACGTCTCATGATTGAATCTGTAGCCATTTTCTTCAGCATTAACCATAAACAAGCCTGTCTTTCAGATCAAGTATAATCGGTTATGGTGCAGAATAGACACACAGAACCGCGTCTGTTTTGAGTTCGAGTTAACTGGGTTAACCTAGTGCAAAGCACTTTTTATTCTATGCCATACAATGAGGATCATCAACATTTTGCTTGGAGTGAAACCCACCAATGACCGCAGCGCTCAGTGTGAAAGCTAAATGCAAACAATGACATCTAATGAGGCTGGAAAGAAAACACCAGTAAATGAGGCCAAGTAAATCATCTCAGACACACGGCCCATAGTGCTGTTTTCTTTAACTGATTACGTACTATTATGTGCTCGCTTCGTCCTTTGCCCTGAATGTCCAGTAGATCATCAGGATTGCTTTCGTAGCATAGTGCACGTACATTAGCAAGCGCCACTGAAAATCTATTATAATTGCTACAATAATATCCAAATCTTCAATCTACTTGAGAATGTAAATTGTCCCTCCAATTTCAGCTGTCTTAAGTTGCATATTTTTTTTAAAAGTAATGTTAAATCACAACAAATAGTTCAACTGAACTGACCAAGTCAAATAAGTCAAGATGCATAGCACAATTTAGTACAAAAAAACGGTAGTCAAATTGTGGTCAGAGCAAATATTAACAACATATCCATGACTTTGGTGGTTTTTAAATTGCCTACTTATTTTGAAAGACCTTTTAAAAGCAATATAGAGACAATGGATCAAATCAAGAAAAGTACTTTAACCACTAGTCAGTGTCTAGCAACTGGCTGTTGCATGCAACTTTGGATCTTTGTCGGAAATAAATTGAACATTTTTGTACTTTTTTTCATGCTAGGCATCTTGACAAGATTCTGGTTTGGCTAAAATATTGTATTTATCACAGTATCACAAAGTTTAATGCAGCAGCTTGAATGCAATGTTTTCAACTGTCACCAAAGGTCCAAATTCAGCTTCACTGATTAAACACAACTGTGTTAAATGTGAAATAAGGTTCTTTTTTACATTGCGTGGAACGCGAGAGTTCAACTTTTTATGATTTCCCCTGATCTTTGGCTAAAAAGTCTGAGAAAACAGATGTCCTCAGAGGTGATGTTTATGCATGGAGAAGATTAGCTCTGCTGACTAATGGCAGCAATATTTTGTATGAAGCTGGATCCAATCCATTGGGGGACCAACGCCCAACACGACCGTCAAGCCTGTGTGAGTGCGCGTAAATGTCAAGTTCTGAGAAGGTTAATAGCTCTCTTCAAAGTTAAAACGTGGCTCTCATTCATAAGTCAACTGATTATTTTCATAATGGGGAAAGTCCTACGTGAGATGGAGTCAGGTGTTTGGGAGTTTCTATACTGTGTGACTTAGAGGAGTCTCCACGAGCCTCTTGGACAAATTGTGATGCATTAATTGATTCCAGCTGCTTTCGCAGTAAAAACCCCTGTGCCAATTACAGTCGCCTTCCCAGAATCCTAAGGGGCTTCACCTTTAAGTGTCAGAATCAATACCAGCCCTGCTTCACGTCATCAGAGGAGAATGGCTTGACTTCATCATCCTCAAAGACTGTCCACAGCCATGTGAAAAAGAGATTCAGAGTTCTCATTTTTTGCGAGTTGTTTGTCATAGTTAAAACCACAACAGACCATCCAAAAGGGATGTTCTCATATTTGAAGTGCTTCACTGAGCATTTTGATGGGTAATGAAAACTAACTGTGAAGCAAGGCTCAATCTGAATGCCAAGAAGACACTCTCTGTATGTGAATGTGATTTGAACCCTCACATTATAATTTTTATTTCCATTTCATGCATATCAAAGCCTACATAGAACAATGGCAATGGCACCTACTTTGTTCCCCCTTCAAGCCTCATGTAATAGTTTAAAGAAAATATGAAGACCTGGTATCGTATTTTAATAAGGTTCTATATGCTAACATTAGTTTTGTAAATCAACAGCTAACACAAAAGAACAACGAAGGACACTTTTAAAGCATCTTTTAAGCTTAACTTCTGCATACAGCATACTAATACCTATTTAACATTTACGTTTGTATAAATTAATATCATGCTGGATTATTAAATGCTGTTAAAAATGTTAGATCATGATATCCAACAAACCAACCAAAAATGATGTCCTTGGTTTTACTGTACACAGTTCAGTTGCTATATGATTGCTAATGTCTTCTGAGTGGTGTTTAAGCACATTGCTTTGTGGTTGCTTGGGTATTTTAGGTGGTTGCTAGGGTATTATAAGCGGTTACTTATTAGATCCACTCCCATGTCTTTAAGATATTCCAGTTGCATAAACATAGCCACTATGTTAAGACTATCTCTCAAGAACCACTAGTCTGAACATCTAGCAGTTAACCAAATGGTAATCAGTCTTATTGTTGGGATTTAAATTATACAAATCTGCCTTTTATGTAACTGACTTTTTTAAAAAAACTGACTTTTCTTTTTTTTTACATTACTGTTAAATGGATAGTTCACCCAGAAATGAAAATTCTATCATTAATTACCCTCATGTAGTTCCAAACCCGTAAAACCTTTGTTCAACTTCGGAACACAAATTAAGATATTTTTGATGAAATCCAAGAGCTTTCTGACCCTCCATAGACAGCAATATAACTGAAAAGTTCCCAGACCCAGAAACATACTAAGAACATTGTGAAAATAGTCCATGAGACATCAGTGGTTCAACTGTAACTTTTACGACGCTACAAAAATACTTTTATGCGTGCAAAGAAACCAAAAATACAAATGAACATGTCACATGGATAATTTTAATGATGTTCTTACTATGTTTCTGGGTCTAGGAACATTTCAGTTACATTGCTCTCTATGGAGGGTCAGAAAGCTCTCAGATTTCATCAAAAATATCTAAATTTGTGTTCTGAAGATGAATGAAGGTCTTGTGGGTTTGGAATGACATGAGGGTGAGTAATTAATGACAGAATTTTCCATTTTGGGTGAACTAAACCTTTAATATAATAGTCTAAGTATGCAGCTTAGATGTAGATCTAAGCCGGTCTATTGCTATTGCCTTAGCAAGCACTGCTAACAATATCATAGCAAGACGTCAATTTCAACCCAATCAAATTATTTTCTGCTGAATATTCCACTAAAATATGCACATTACAGAAGTTCAGTGTTTTGCAAACGTCATTTCAAGCTGGCTTTAATTAGTTTCCGAAGCCTTCTAAAAGTCACAGCCTAAATGTGGGACCTACTCAAGTCATGCCTGGATAAGTATGACGCAGCGACTAAAGGAAAATGTACTCATCGTTTACATAGTCACACTAATATTCCTGGGAACATGCCATGTAAGCCAGTTGGCTCTGCAATGGCTCATCGAATTGCTCAGCATTTGTGAGAAGTGTGGTGGGTGTAAAGGAAGAGGCAGTACTGTCGCTGACTCCGTGACCTTTTCTCTGAACCCTATTGTTGGCACAAATTTGCTTTCATTCCTCTAGACACCATACCGCACACCCTCTGGAGGATGAAGCCTGCCAGATGTGGTGAACTTTGTGGTTTGGTTTGCCCATTCTAACCGTTTGGACTGACCGCTATAATGTATACAATTTGCTTCAGTGGATTTATTAAACAGCCATAGCTCACTATTTAGAAACTAGCACCCTAAATCATAACATATTCCATCCAACAGCTCCTACCAATAATTTAAGAGTTATATTTTCTTCCACTTCAATGGAACTCTATCAAGCAATCAGGCAGATAAATGTTTAAAATATGCAATCATTGCAACATTTCAAAAATAAACCAGAAGATACAACAGACATTATGCCTTGGCATGAAAGTGATGTGATAAAATCGCTTAGCAACTTGCTATCACGCAACACTCCACAATTAGTTGCCCCCCAAAAAACATTCTTTCAAGAATTTCATATATAAACCCAATTAAAGCAACTGTACATCATCATGTTAGTGTTGATTTCATACCTTGCTCACAGAGGAGTCCTGAATAGCTGGGCAGACAGACACAACTGAAAGTGTTTAACCCATCAATGCATGTTCCTCCATTGCGACAAGGGTTTGACTGGCATTCGTCAATGTCTGGAGGAATTACAATATGAAAATGTCTTACTTTACTTAGAAACTCTAAACGTGTTAATCAACAGTGAATAAAACTGCAAATATTAAAGGCTTCAAACCATTTTCACAATGTTCCCCACTGTATCCAGGCATGCAGGCACATATGTTTCCTTTTCCATTAGAATAGCAAGTTCCACCATTTTCACACACACTGACAGAGCAAAGTGTGAGACCTAAAATAGCAAAGTAACATCCATTAGTGGATGGACAAGTCCATTATGGATAAGTGGACTACAAAGCAGAGTAATTCAATTATTTTGTAAACCTCAAGAAAGGAACTATCGAAATTACCAATACAGCACTGCACAAGATAAGCAATATACAATGTGAGTTACAAAAATATTATGTGGAACTGTACCTTGCAAATCATCCATATGGCTCTCAACAGTGTAGCTGGAATCTGTCCAGACTTCTGGTTTTCTTGTGGTGAACTCTTCCCTGGATGGTGGTTGTCCTTCAACAATTGAGGGACCCGCCACAGCTTCATAATCTACAACATTCTCTTCAAATGCCACAGTACTTGTGACTTTGGGGGTGGTGAAAACCTCTTCTGTAGCAGAAGTAGTTGCCCTATCCAAGACCTGAACTGGCTTTTTCACATTTAAGTCTGTAGCAACACTGGTGGTGGGATAACTGGAAACTTGGGTAAATGAAGTGAGAGGCTTCTCCGTTGAGAATCCAAATGTAGAAAGTGATATTTCTTGTGTTATCTCTTCTGAAGTCTCTGATGATTGCACTGAGGTGGTTGTCTCTTCTGAAGGTGATTCTTGGATTAGATCAGTTTCTTGGGAGCCTGAAATCCCTGATGTCTGCACTGAGGTGGTTGTCTCTTCTGAAGGTGATCCGTGGATTAGATCTGTTTCTTGGGAGCCTGAAGTCCCTGATGTCTGGACTGAGGTGGTTGTCTCTTCTGTAGGTGATCCGTGGATTAGATCAGTTTCTTGAGAACCTGAAGTCCCTGATGTCTGCACTGAGGTGGTTGTCTCTTCTGAAGGTGATCCGTGGATTAGATCAGTTTCTTGGGAGCCTGAAGTCCCTGATGACTGGACTGAGGTGGTTGTCTCTTCTGAAGGTGATCCTTGGATTAGATCAGTTTCTTGGGAGCCTGAAGTCCCTGATGACTGGACTGAGGTGGTTGTCTCTTCTGAAGGTGATCCATGGATTAGATCAGTTTCTTGGGAGCCTGAAGTCCCTGATGACTGGACTGAGGTGGTTGTCTCTTCTGAAGGTGATTCTTGGATTAGATCAGTTTCTTGGGAGCCTGAAGTCCCTGATGACTGGACTAAGGTGGTTGTCTCTTCTGAAGGTGATCCGTGGATTAGATCAGTTTCTTGGGAGTCTGAAGTCCCTGATGACTGGACTGAGGTGGTTGTCTCTTCTGAAGGTGATCCTTGGATTATATCTGTTTCTTGGGAGCCTGAAGTCCCAGATGACTGGACTGAGGTGGTTGTCTCTTCTGAAGCTGATCCTTGGATTATATCAATATCTTGGGAGCCTGGAGTCCCTGATGTCTGCACTGAGGTGGTTGTCTCTTCTGAAGGTGATCCGTGGATTAGATCAGTTTCTTGGGAGCCTGAAGTCCCTGATGACTGGACTGAGGTGGTTGTCTCCTCTGAAGGTGATCCTTGGATTATATCAGTTTCTTGGGAGCCTGAAGTCCCTGATGACTGGACTGAGGTGGTTGTCTCTTTTGAAGGTGATCTTTGGATTAGAACAGTTTCTTGGGAGGAAGACATTACTGCTCTAAGACTATCTGTGGGCAGAATGGTGGTTTCTGAACTTTGGGTTGTGAATTTTGTTTGGGTTTGAACACTAGTGAAAATCAATGGTGCTGTGTCTTCTGCAGAACCTTCAAATACTTTAGTTGCTTCATCATATTCACCAATGCTCATTTCTTCAGTTTGTTGAATGAGAAGGGATGGAACAGTAGTTGCAGAGAAAGGTTGTTTTGAGAATGCTTCAGTTGGCTGATCACCAGAGCTTATGTCCTCAGAGATGGTGAAGATTGTACTTACATCTTTTTCAATCTCAGGCACCAATAAAGGACTCTTAGTTGTACTTGTGTCTTGGTCTTTCTCAGAGTGTGTAATATAAAGAGTGTTTTCTTCGGGTATTGCCTCTGTTTGAAAAGCTGAAACCACCCGAATCGTAGGCTCTGTACTGGGCAAAACCAAACTAACAAGTTGCCTTGGCTCTTTGGCATGAGTACTTGTTAAGAAACTTGTAGAGCTATGAGATGAAACAGTGAAAGATGGAGATAAAGTTGTGTGTTTTGATTCTTCTGCTGCATATATATCTTGTCCCGAGCCCTCGTCTTCAGTGGAGGTTGAGCCCTCAAAATCCTCTGTTTCTGGTTTCATTTCTTTGTTTTCTATTCTCTTTATTTCTACAGTGTTGGATTCTGCAGTTGTAACAATTGGTCCTTTGGTATTGTAGTCCACTCCAAATGCCGGTGTAGTCTTCTCTGTTTCAGCTATTTCAGTCTCGTCGGTAGCCACCACATATGGGTCATTAGTTGTTGCCGGTGTGTCATCCGCAGAACCTTCCAAGGTGGTCAGTTCCTCTTCATCATCTGTTGTGCGCATCCCCGAACCTTCTTCGTGCATGCTAAATGATATGGCTTGTGGAGTCATTTCCTGGCTTGGAGATTTGGTTGAAAATGTGGGCAGCTCTGTCGTGGTTATACTTTCTAAGCTCTTTGTTGAGAAATGAGGCTCAGTTGGGCTTCTGGTCGTTGAGCCAGATTCGTCTGTTTCAGGGGAAGATATGGTGCCTTCAGCATCCGCTGTAAGTATTTCGTACATAGTAAGTATCTCATTATCGGGGATGGTTTTTTCTGTTGGTGGGATAGCAGTGTCAAATTGGTCTCCTCTAGCCTCCTTTGGAGTTTGGTCAGTGTCTGGTTTCAGAGTCAACTCGTGCTTTCCGTTAATGAAACTCACTTTTGGGGTGATGGTGAAAGAAGCTGATGTTTCACCTATAAGGTCTCCACTGCCTAAAGGTGGCTCACTTTCACCAGCTGTTATAAGTGGAGTAGAAAGCCCTGGTTCTCCAAGGAATTTTAGAATAGCATCAACTGCTTTAGTATCAACAGCATCAACTGCAAACAAAAAATGAAAAGACATTACACACACCTAAGTGAGTTAGTTTATACTGAGTAAGCCAAAAGCTTATCAAAGATAATCTACTGTAAATCCTGCTTCCATATTCAGTTACGACCTCACGTTGCCGATTTTTCAAATTACTTTATAGACATCTTAGACACTAGCACTGCATATATATTCCACTTAATGGCTAGAGTCTCACTTGAGGCAAATAAAACGCTCACCTCAGTTATGATTTTGGCAGTCAAGATATGATTGTTTCTACATAAGTAATGGCCCTACTTATATACAGAGAAAAGCTTATTATTAATTCTATTCGGTGCTATGTCCCTGTGAGGTCCTAAAGTCACTATACTGCAAAATTACAAGACCCTTTTCATTTTTAAATAGCTCAAAATTAAACAAAGTCATTCCAGCTACTGTTACATTACGCATTTAAAATGTGTGAAATATAGCCAGAAATTTTACTACATCCTCAAGTCCTCAATAACATACATAACAAAATATTATTTTTTCTTTGGTGGATTTACTAGCAGCCACACATGGTAACATGATCTGTAGACTGGACGAGGCAAGGAAAAATTATTAGCTTGCAGTGATTACCTCGCTGATTGTTTTAAGGGGCTTTGCCATTTGACCCGGAAGGCATTTGTCTGTGGCTTTGAGAGCTACTCTTTCTCACACCCAAAACCCCTGTCTCTCTCTGATAATTTACTAGAGTAGGTGCCCCTTTAACAGTATCACACGGTATAAATGGGTCAGCTGAATAATGTCGACCCACAGGACCTACAAGACAGGAACACTGGCTGCAGTCTATTTACAGATGTTTATCAACCTCAGTCAACACTCTTTCCATGAACACGGGAAGTCAATTAAGGTCATGGGAAGGCATGGAAGATCTGTTTCTCTTCTCTTCTTTATGCATATAGGCAGCACCACAAGTTTAGCTATACTTCTGGATGAGGTAAAGATTTGGCACAAACCAAATATTAAAGTAATTGCATGAAATCAAAGGACCAAGGCCAAATCTTTTGTTTGCAAGACAGCAGTAGGCGTCTCGATAGAGCCAAATGTGGCCTCTCTTTAGCCAAGATCTACAATCATTTTGCATCTCAGTGTTTCCTAAACCAAGTCACTCATTTACAACATGCTGCTTTGGATATGCAACAATCAGAAAAACACTGCCACACCAAAACACGAAAGGACAAGCAAAACTGGTTCAAGAAGTCAATGCATTGTATACTTGTATACTGTCTTGCTCTGGTAAAATTAGCTTCTATATGAACTTTTTTTTTTTTACATAGACCAAATTTTCTGAACTTCCATCTGACCTACCTGATTGATTTCTCTGCGTAATGTTGTATATGAACACGTTGATGCCCATTGGAAAGTCATCATCCTTCTTGGCATCAATCTGTTGGCTGTGCAAGTTCACTTTACTTAAATCTGGGGTTAGTAAAGTGGACTCAGCCAAGTCCAGACTTCCTTCAGTCACATTGGCTGTGGTTTCATTCTCTTTGTACACAATTTTTGGCTTGTCTGGATCTCCTTGCAAGTCTGTAGTAAACACAGGTGAAGTAGGAATCATACTCTCAGGAGTATCCATGTCACCACTGCTGCTACTCTCCTCATCACTGTCTTCCTCATGCGGAGTATCCAACCCAGGATGCATGTTCCCTGCGGTGGGCTGGCGGGGAAGCTGGATAGAGAAGGAGGAATCTGAATAATTGGGCATTTCAGGTGTGGTAGGGACTGAGGGTCGCTGGGGAGGAAAGGAATTATCTACACCATGGGGTACCCCTTGCACCAAGGAGCTGTCTTTGCCTTTGTCCAAGGAGCTGTCAGAGTCAATAAATGTGGTTGTGGTTTCCATATCTGAAACTGTCTCAGCTATAGTTGGTACAACAGCAATGGCTTCAGCAGAGGGATTCACTTCAGGAGCGCCTCTGTCGTGTGGAGCCATGCTTGCAGAGAACATGGATGGTGGCTCTTCTCTGGTGCCATGGGCTGGCATAGAGGAGACTGAATCTGAATAATGTGGCATTTCAGGTGTGGTAGGGGTTGCTGAGGGTAGCTGGACAGGAAAGTAATTATCTACATCAAGCGGTACCCCTTGCACCAAGGAGATGTCTTTTTCTTCATAGTCACCAAATGTTGTGAACATGGATGGTGGCTCTTCTGTGGTGCCTTGGGCTGGCATAGAGGAGACTGCTTTAAGGGAAGAGATTAGATGGCTGTCTAAGAGAACTTGAGGTGTTGTGGGTCCAGCTGTGGGTACAGTTGTGGGGTCCCATCCTGAGAACAGAGAGAAAAGGAAAAATGTAATTTTGACCAAGCATTTTGCAAATACTTTTCAAGGCAAAGTGTGTAGCTTTGGTGCCCCTAGTGGCACCAGACTGAATTGCAAAATAATGGTTTTCAATTGTGAATGGCTTCAATTGTTCAGCTTGTCTGACCCATATTTATACAATTTACTGACAACAGCTGACAAGTCAAACTGCCCAAACAAACAGAGAAATTGAAATTTTGAAAGTGCCACATTGTCAACCTATATGTCTCTATGCATTAAATTGTGATAGATGAAACTATCGCTTTTATGAGGTGTTATTAATGTGAGCACTGTAGAATACTTTTGCAGTTTTATCCCAAATAAGACACAGCCCTCAGTCTATAAATATTGACCAAGTAAGTGCAATTGCTGGCAACAAAGTCAATATATTTCTACAAAATGCCAATAACAGCAGAATCGTCTAAGTATTTAGGGATTTTTGGGCTGGTAACTAGTTATTTTGGGAAAATGATGCACTATAACAGGGTAGAACCTGACAGTTTATATTTATTTTGAAACTTTAGCTTCCTTTCCAGAACATTGTTGGCTAGGTTGCATTTTGCCTAACCACATATTTTGACTCCGACCAGTAGGTAAATAGTCTTGAATAAGTGCACTTGGAATGTTTCATAATGTAAGTGCCAACATCATCTCATTCTCACAATCAATAAATCAAACCGTAACACTGCTGTCTACATGCATGCTAGCTCAGACACACTTTCACGGACCTATATAAAAACTCGAAATGGCCAAGTTAACGACACTATAATGTTCACTCTTGTCTGTTCATAGCTGCTGTGCTTATGACGTGTTGGCAGGCTTCCAAAGGTTTGACTCAGACGGTAAGAGTTTCATGCTTAGCAAGACGTTTCAACACCACAGTAAAACCATTCATGATTATATGTATGGCAGTTACCCATCTGGCTGCAAGCAGGGGAATAGAGTGGGGGTCTGAAAGGACAAGTGAAAAGGCCTCTATTTTTTGTCTGAATTTACAAATATACATGAATTACAAAATGTTTTAGTATGTGGTGTGTCTTCTTTAATGTCTGTCCTTTAATGACAGTGACACAATGTGACATGGGGTCCTTATAGACCTTATAAGGCTAGATGCAATATTTAATTTTTCACTAATAAAAAAAGAGGCTGGGAGAGATAGACATACTGTACACTACTGTTCAAAACTATGGGGTCAGCATTTTGTATTTTTAAATAAATTGATACTTCTATTCAGCAAGGAGATCAAAAGTGACAAGAGATTCTATTTTAAATAAATGCAGTTCTTTGGAACTTTCTATTCAGAGAATCCTGAAAAATATGCATCACGGTTTCTGTAAAAAAAATTAAGCAGGATTGATAATAATAAGAACTGTTTCAGCAAATCTACATATTAGAATGATTTCTAAAGGATCATGTGACACTGAAAACTGGAGTAATGATGCTGAAAATTCAGCTTATAATAAATTACATTTAAAAACATATTTAAATAGAAAAAAGTAATTTGAAATGGTAATCATATTTTAAAATGTTTATAATATTTTTTTTAATTAAATGCAGCCTTGGTTAGCACAAGAGACTTTTTCCAAAAACCTTACAAAATCGTCAAACTTTTAAACAATGTCTGTTCAGTATGCTGAATGTACAACCTATTAAAAAAAAAAACCCTGATTTCTATCTATTGCATGTTCTTAGAAGCATTTCACTGAGAGTTTGGTCTGACTTATGTGTCAAGACGCTTGCTTTCAGTACTAACCACCAATTGTTGTTCTTTCGGCATTTACTGCATTTGATAATTTATGTTCTTTTGAATCCGTTTTTACATCAGCAGCATTTCAGATGCATAATGCTAAAGTTATGCAGAGTGTTGTGGGCAGACAAAAGCCCACACCCATTTCTGCTTCCTTCAGTCTCTTCATCTGTAGATCTATCTTCATCTTTCTGCACTGTAAAAAAAAGTTGAGCAAACTTAAAAGTTTAAGGCAACCAGCTTCAGCAGATTTCTGAGTTTTCTCAACTTACTTTTGTAGGAGATTTTTGAGTTTTCTCAACTTTTAGTTGTATAAACCTAAAACAACAAGTTGAGAAAACTCAAAAATCTGCTGAAGCTGGTTGGCTTAAACTTTTAAGTTCGCTCCACTTTTTTTTTTTGTACAGTGTGTAAGCCTGCACACATCATGACCAGGCTAAGAGAATATAAAATACCCGAATACTATGACAACACGACATAATCAGGATTCAAGAAGATAAACACATAAGGGTGAGTAAATGACTGAATGATGACAAATGCCTCCCACTTTTGCTAATGTCAAGGGTATGTCAGTGCTTCTTTGTCTCTGGCTCAGTGTGTGGACACACAAGGCCAGCTGTTAGACGTTAGGGATGTGTCCTCTTTTCTATGCAGCGCCTCTGATGTAAAACATCAGGCATCTTTTTCCCTTATAAAACCCCAGTGATCTTGAAACAGCACAAGAGGAAGCCACATCCCCCCACTGGCGCTTGTTTATATATTATAGTGGGGCGCTCTTGCCCTCCGTGCTCTTTTTTGCCTACCCAGAGTGCTTTTGTTTGTTTTGCGGTACTCTGCGGTAGAAGCCCATTTAAGAGAAGTGCTTCAAGACCGGTTACATGAAACAAGCTGCGGCTAACAGGAAAGCCACAAAATCCCTGGAGGTAGGGGGCGAAAAGGAGATACCCGATGTAAAATCGGATTAAATGCATGTTAAGCGCTGCTTTTGTGTGGCCTGTTTCCATTTTCCCTCTCGAGTGACGACTGAGGTTTCACAGACGGAGAGTTTAAACAAACCCCAGCAGGACAGTTGCGGGGTTCAAAGGTCGTAGTCGTTCTGGGCAGAGGAATTGACCTGAAAACAGGTCAGTTAGTTTGCCGTTTTAAGGCACATATTTGAGCTAGACGTAGGACAGAGGTTTAACAGATGAAATCTGAGGACGCCCTGGAGAGAACGAATTATTCTGCTTCCACCCAGCTAGCAGAGAGAGAGGAAAGGTCCGCTCGGAGTCACAGCTGTTATGATATCACAGCAAAACAGACGCCTCCCTATCTACAAAACAATATCAGGAGGAACATGCACTAACAGAGCTGTGTGAATCTCACAAAACCTGTCAAAAAACATGTCTGCTATATTTCATCTCAAAATTGAAAGATACTTCCATAAAAGATTATTTATTTATTTATTTATTTAAAGATTTAAAAATTTATAAATTTATTATTTTTAGGGCCAGATTTTAAGATTTAATAGTTTTGAAAAGTTTAAAACTTTAAAAGTTTTACAAATATTTTTTCTCTCCAAATTATGACATTTTCCCTCCAAATACTCTTTAATGCAATGATAATTAAATAAATAAATAAATAAATAATATTGTGGGTATATAGATAAAATATAATAAAATATAATAAAAATAATAAAACTTAAAAAAGTATATATATATATATATATACATATATATATATATATATATATATACACACACACACACACATATACATATATACATTTACTTTTTTAAGTTTTATTATTTTTACTATAATATTAATATATGATACTATTTAAATAAAATAATAAATGTATTGGTAACATCTCTTGCCTAATGCACCTTGAAACTGGTTTACCTTATAAAAATACAAAAATTAGCTTATTTTAAAAATCTTTCTGATATATATTTGAAATCACATCAGTCAAAATTTATTTTTTGCAAAATTTGCTATAATAATAAACGTGAATGAATAATTTCTTCTTTGGATTGTGAAGTTTCCGTGAGATTCACCCAGTAAGTTTTAAGGATTTGTTTTTGGTTTTTGTCATGAGCGTTTCTTGAAGACATACCTTTGAAACAGAAAGCTCCCAGCTTCTCGCTCGGTAAGGGAAATCCGGTCTGGTTGAGGAAGCGGTACATAGTCCTCACGCCCAGCTGTCCTTTGCCGCACTGCTGTCTGGGTACAGAGATGGGGTAGCGGGCGCTGCCGTCAGACAGCCAGCTGAAGTCACAGCGGTCCATGCCGGCCCTCCAGGCTGCATGCAGGTGACCTGGAGACGCTAAAACTGCGTCTTGTCTCTCGCACTCCTCGCTGGCCTCAGCTAGAGTCATCTTAGCATCAGCAGCAGTGAAAAACACCTCACCTGAGATCACACACACAATAACACATCACCTTTTGTCCAGTGCACATTCATAACAAATAAAGCAACCCCAGAATGCACTTCTACAAACTTTAAATATAACCAATTATTATATATTTATTAAAATAAATAATAAATTAAAATAAAAAATACATTTATTTATTTATTTTTTTAATATATATACATTTTGGTAATATTTGTTATATTTTTCTTTTGTAAAATATAATTTCTATCTTTTTCTTTCAATGTCGGGGGGACCCAGTAAATTTTAGGAATTGCTTGATCAAGACATTTTGCAAAACAATATAGAAGTAAATTACCGATGTGATTAAATTAGATTTCTATAATCACCAATAAAGCCACACATAGATCTTTCTTTAAAAATTCTTTAAAAAATTAAATAAATAAATAAATAAATAAATAAATATTTGTGGACATGTATGATTTTTGTTTTCAGGTCAAATTTCCCTTCCAAATTCTCATTACTGTAATGAAAAAATTATATTTGTATTTTTTTATAGTGAAAAATGTGATTAAATAATGGTATTATTTAAAAAAATAAACAATACAAGTATTTATACAATATAGTAATATTTGTTATATTTGGCTTTTTGAAAATACAATTTTATATTATAATTTCATAACTATTTCCATGAGATTCACCCAATCATTTTTAGCATTTTTAAAAAAAAAAATTTTATGAAGACCTTTTTCAAGAGAATATGTGACCCTGGAGCACAAAACCAGTCTTAAGTGTAAATTTTTCGAAATTGAGATTTATACATGATCTGAAAGCTGAATAAATAAGCTTTCCATTGATGTATTGTTTGTTAGGATCAGACAATATTTGGCTGAGATACAACTATTTGAAAATCTGGAATCTGAGGGTGCAAAAAAAAATCAAAATATTGAGGAAAATCTCCTTTAAAGTTGTCCAAATGAAGTTCTTAGCAATGCACATTACTAATCAAAATTGAAATTTTGATATATTTACGGTAAGAAATTTACAAAATATCTTCATGGAACATGATCTCTACTTAATATCCTAATGATTTTTGGCATAAAAGAAAAATCAATAATTTTGACCCATACAATGTATTTTTGGCTATTGCTACAAATATACCCCAGCGACTTAAGACTGCTTTTGTGCTCCAGGGTCACATATAGTAAATTACCACTCACCAATAAAGCCAAACATGGATTGATTGATTGAAAAATAAATAAAAAATAAATCAATAAATAATAAATGTAATATACGTGCACCACATTTTCCCTTCAAATTCTCATTACTGCAATGAAAAAAAAAAAAACTATTTCAACGTTGCCATAGAAACAAGTGATTTCTCCATGAGGACGTGAACAGCTCAGAGCAGACTTTCCAAACTGTCATCTCATAATTACAGTAATTCTGACACAACGTGAACACAGCGTGAGTCTCTCGTGTGTTTCAAGTGAGGAGAAACCTGCTGATTTCTAAACTTACCCTGCAGTTTTCCTACATAGCAGTAAACATCATACGTTTCTGAGGAATTTCTGAGTCCGTATGACCTGACTCCTGGCTTCAGAGTCATATCGCCGTGACAACCTTCACGTGGCCTCGTTATGGGGTATCTGTGGAGAACAACCCCAGATGCGCTTCTCATATCAGTAATATTCAAATCTAGATAGCATGATTTCGTAGCTTTGAGTCTGGAGCTGGAGAAATCACCTGACGGTTTGGTCGGCCAGCCATCCGGCGTCGCACTGGTCAAATCCGTCCTCGTAGGCTGAATAAAGCTGCTCGGCGGTGGCGATGGTGGCGTCCACATCAATGCAGGCCTGCTTGGCGTGCTCGAAATCTAGCGTGTAGCGACTGGTGCTGGAGCGGTAATGAAACACAACACCTGTGACGAAACAGAAATCAAGCTCATGAACCAAACTCATTCGATCGAATCTTACACAGCAATCTTGATGTTTCTGTTTGAGAAACACTAATATTTTTGTATACCTGACAAGACCACCATCTACAGTTCAAAAATGTGGGGTTTTAGAGAGAAATTAATGCTTTTATTCAGTAAGGATGCATTTAATTGATCTAAAGTGACACTAAAGATATTTAGAATTGCAAAAGCTTTCGACTTCAAATAAACACTGTTCTTCTGTTCTGTTTCTCAAAGAATCCTGAAAAAAATGTATCACTGTTTCCATGAAAATATGAAGCAGCACAACTTTTTTTTTTTCAATGTTGATAATAATAAATGTTTCTTAAGCAGAAAATCAACATATGTGACCATTGACCACAAAACCAGTCATAAGGGTCAATTTTCCTAAGTTATGACAATATTTGGCTGAGATACAACTATTTGAAAATCTGGAATCTAAGGGTGCAAAAAAATCTAAATATTGAGAAAATCACCTTTAAAGTTGTTCAAATGAAGTTCTTAGCAATGCATATTACTAATCAAAAATGAAGTTTTGATATATTTACGGTGGGAAATTTACAAAATATCTTCATGGAACATGATCTTTACTTAATATCCTAATGATTTTTGGCATAAAAGAAAAATCAATAATTTTGAGCCATACAATGTATTTTTGGCTATTGCTACAAATATACCCCAGCGACTTAAGACTGCTTTTGTGCTCCAGGGTCACATATTACAATGATTACTGAAGGATCTGGAGTAATGACGCTGAAAATTCAGCTTTGCATCACAGGAATAAATTAGAATTTAAAATATATTTAAATGGGAAACAGTTATTTTAAATTGTAATAATATTTTACAATATAACTGTATAATATACTGTATTTTTTGATAAATAAGTGCAGCTTTGGTGAGATTAAGAGGCGTTTTTCAAAAACATTAAAAAAGTCCTCCCGACTACAGACTTTTGAATGGTAATGTATATATATTCAACAATTTGATTTTCCCTCCAGTCAGGTCACATGATATGCATATTTAACTTCATCTAACAACAAATGGGATCAAATGGGCAAGAGGGCCGCTTTTGTACTGAACACTGAAAGTTTCAGCTACAACAACAAGCTGTTGTCTGGCAAAAATGAAGAATCATTGTATTGTTCAGCTATTTAGGAACCTGTCGTGTCAAATACTGAACATGATCTGAATAGTAATCGCTCTCACAGCATTACACAGCATCAAAATAGCAAAACTGGCTTCATCGCTCCACTCTTTATACACTTATTTGAAGTATTTTCCTGTACAGTATCCTTATATGGTGCTCTGAACTTACACAAGGCAAATATCTGACATAACAGTCTTCAAAATAGGTTTTTATATTATCTGTGAGTGCTCAAAAACAGACAGACAGATCTTAACACAAGATTTTAAAAACTGAAATATTTTGAACTAGACTAAATATCTTGAAAACACTATGATTATGGCAGATTGCTCGAAAAGAAAGAAAGGGAAAAAATGGTGCATGATGCAGTGCAATGCCCAAAGACATCCATCTGCATGTGTATGAATAAAAAAGAATAAATTTATGCAATATAATGCAATATTTTCAAGAAGGATAAAGCATGCAAATTAATAAAAATAAAATAAATAAATTAAAATGGAAAATAAAATTAAAATTAAATGTAATTTCTAAGAGAATTTTACTGTGCTAACTGTCTAACAGCTAAATCATGAAACAAAATAAAATAAAACAACAAAAAAAGACAGAAAAAATAAAATAAAAATATAATAAAATATAATATTTATTGTTGATTTAGTTTTTGTAATATATATATATATATACACACACACAAACACACACAAAATTACAAAAACTAATTAATTACTAATTACTAGGGCTGTAACTACTAAATCTGATTAATTACAGGGTGCTGCGATTAATTTATCTAATTAATCGCAAACTAATTCGGCTGTGAAAATACACCCCAAAATAATTTAAAGCTATTATTATGTTAAATGTATAGGCTATTGCATAACAAAGTATGTAACATAAAAGAAGATAATTTGAGAAACATCTCAGTACTTTTTGTTCATGCAATGAAAGCCACTAGTGACCAAAACAGCTTAGTTACCAACAGTAGGCTATTCAAAATACCTTCTTTTATGTTGTGCAAAAGAAAGTGAGTCATTCAGGTTTGAAACAACATGAGGGTGAGTAAATGATGACAGAATTTATTTATTTATTTTTGGAGAGCTTTTTTTTATTTATTTTTTTTTATAAATGAAATGATACTCTAAAGTAGAAACTAAAACTACCAGCAGTAAACCGGCGGTAAATGTCTTTATGAGTCGATTCGTTCAAATGGCTAATTCAGTAAATGGCTCTCTCTTTGAATCATTGGTTCACATGATTTGTTCAAAACGAGTATTCATTCAGAAACTAAACACTGCTGTTTTGCTCGGAGACGCACAACAATTCTGCTGTGGCTTTTAGGTAATATTTTTGTTGGCAAAATTGAACAAAAACACAATATTGTGTTTAAAATATAGCACAATAATAACATCTTATTTACTGAACTGTTGTATAAAGTCACATTTGCACTCTGTGTGTTCTTCGTGACAAAAACAGCACTCGTGTAATACTGCTCTCGCTGCTCGTGTGATATCGCTTATCGTATGATATAAATATGAGACAAAAACTCATACAGGGACATTTTTGCACCAATATATTGAATTTTAGTGCATAACTGCATTTAAGGAGTTGTTACCCTGCATTATATTTGTCAACAGTCAACTGTATGAAATGTAAGATGATGTACAGGTCTGGGGGCGGAGCCAGCGCAGTAACTGCGTTAAAATATTTTAATCGCGTTATTTTTCATAACTAATTAAGTTAACGTGTTAAACTGACAGCCCTACTAATTACTAAAGAAATTGGATGAATTTATGCACACAACTTTTAAAAGGTGGTTTGCAAATGAAAAATAAAATTAAAGCAGCAGGTTTTCGTGAGAAATTCGAGCATGGCACTGCGTCATTACGTCACGTCTGTAAACATAAAGAAGTTGTCCTGGCTAGTAGGCTATCGCATGTGAGGATCCTGCAGGTGGCGGATCGTTTATAACCTTTTCACAGCAGTTGGAATAATTAAATGTAGCATTTTGATGGCGGATTGTAATCCAGAAAGGATTATGTGTTTATGAAACACATATGAAATTAAATTATATTCCAGTTTTAAATGTGCTTCTGATTACAGATAGCCTGGGATTACACAAGATTTGTATTTGAAAGAGAACCAGTTCGAAGGGAGCATAGTTTGCTTTTTGGGTTAAAAAAATTTCTTAACATGAAATTCGAATGGTATGACAATTAGAGATTAGACTGTACAGAAATTGAAATCTACACGCTAATAAACACTATACTCATAGTCACGCAATGCTGATGTTGTCAACATTAATAATTTGAGAATAAAGTATAACAATAATAATAATAATAATAATTTGCATGGTTTGATGTGATATGAGCTAACCGATCGTTAGATTTAATCACCATTGGTAGCGTGATTTATGGTAATGCTTTTTTCCTCAGTTGGTCAGAACAAACATAGCAGACTTGTTACTTACTTGTTCAGATGGCAATATACCGTGAAAAGTCTTATTTGGGTCATAAATTCCAAGATGTAGGCTAGAATCTGTGATTGCGAAGTACAGTAAATATCCACACCGGTGTGGTGACTGCGGTGCGGTGCCACAAATTCACCTCAAAACATTAGATTAATCCGCGCTGGAGCCTTAACCCACGCAAGCAAGATAATTCCCGCACACAGCTGCAATTCCAGGTTTTCAAACAGAGATGGCGACAAAGAGGCAAAACTTACGGACTGCAGCTTTAAAGTTGGGGGGGGGGGGGGGGGGCAAAAATAATGTCAGAAATAAATAACAACAGCAAAAAAAAAAAAAAAAAAAAGCACTTCTGCAGGTTCCCAAGTCACAGAGTTTCATAGCTGCTGTTGAAATCATAGTTACATGTTGAATTTAATACTGTAGCACAAATGAGTAACAGTATAGTGATTGTTGCTTTAGCAAACACTACTAATAAGGCTCAGAACAGGTCATGCAGTCAGACTCTGTTATTTGCCCTTTTATGGGCTTTTCTAGTCTTTTTGGGTACATTAGCAGAGCTGCTGGCTGACGGGCCAGGTTCTGAATGCTCTTTCCTCAGAGGGATGGCAGTGTGTTTTTTGGGTAGGCGCTACCCTTGAGTGGCAATCAGCGCTGCCCGGGCCTTAAAAGAGGGCATTGAGTGTATTTGGCAGGAAGGCACATGGCTCTCTACGGGCCTACAAACACTCCAACAGCACCGTCTCACCTGAGCCAGATGTGCTCAGATTTACTGCACAACACAATGCTATAAACAAATACACTGCTGTTTGTCACCATTTCTTTCATGTTTTCTGCTGGATGATGTTTCAGGTTTAATACAAGTTCATTTCTTGCATGTATAATGTTTGAGTGTTGTGTATAAACATTCCTAAGTGTATATTTGAATACTCTGTATACTTTCAATCTTTGCATGGCACTGGCTTGCATGAAAACTGTTTCTTGAATGATTTTTCAGACATTCGTTCATAATGCGGTCATTCAAGGAAACAAACAAAAAAAAAGCTTTAACATTTTCTTGTATTGATTAAAACACAAAATCGTTCACCCTGCCTTTCTATTACTTCGAAACACAATAGGGCCTTGTCAAGATTTGAGGGAAATCCAGACTCTGAAAGTGATTTTTCCAGACTCTAAAGCAAAATAATCTTTCTCCCCTTGTCTCCTGACAGGAACGCTGTTCCATTTTGGCTAGCGATGACTAATTACATCATCACATGTGCTTACGAGAGAGAAAAAGTGCAGCACATCTGAGAGCCATTGCTGAACAACTTTGCCAATGGGAATCCTGCTGAAGGAAGTTGAAGAAACACCATTTTACTTTGCAACGTGACATATTTCTGCATGAAACATGAGAAAATATATATAGTATCTATTGTGGTAAAGAAAAAAATATATTTTGCATGCTCATTTCCCCTATTTTTAAGTTTAGATCACCATTGTAGTCTTATCTTTAAAAACAATAATAATTTAATAACACTGATAAATCTAAAAATATAATTTTATATGTCTAAAATTATCAATCTAATAATTTGCAAATATCAAAGTGAACATTTAATATAAATTAATATATTATTTAAGAAATAATACGAGCAATTTCACTTAAATAGTATTCATATTTTCATATCATACATTAATTTGCAACCCATTTTACTTTAATAATATGAAAAATCTAGGCCAGGATTTAACCGGATCATGAAAACTGGCCCCACTTAAAGTTAAAAGCTTAAAATAATATTATTATTAATTAACATTTAATTAAAATATTTATTAATTAATATGTAATTATAAGATTATTATCGTCAAAAAATTCAATTTTGCATTCTCATTACCTTGATTTTTAAATATAAACTACGTTTGTAGTCTAATATTTAAAAACACCATATATTACAAACAAATATATTATATTTCTGGGTGAAACATGAGACAAATTTAGGGCCAGATTTAAGTGGATCATAAAAAGTGAGATCACTTAACAAATAAAACATTTAAATAATGTAAAAAAAAATTGGGAATATTTAATTATAATATGTGATAATTATTAATTAATATTTAATTATAATATTATAATTCAAATATTTAATTTAACGTTCATTTTTTTGCTATTTTTACATTTAGATTACCTTTATTGTTTATTTTTTTTATAACACTAATAATTTAATAACATCTATATTTCTAAAAATATGTAGTAATTATATATAAGTATATAAAATAACAAACCTAATCTATAGCAAATCTCAAAATTAATATTTCATATTAATAAATTACTCATAATAATTTTAAACATGATTTTAATATTATATATTAATTATGATATTTTTAATACTCAGTACACTGTATTTATACATGTAAACAAATAATATGATTAATTTTTTTATATATAGACTTTTTAAACCAATTTTAGCTCCAGAAGAAACTCCTGAAAAGTAGCTGTTCTGTAACAAAATGGACTGTCGGTTGGAGGATCATATGAATACAGTTCGACCAGGAAGATGTATTGCTTTCATAATTTGCATAGAGGATGACTGACCGCTGACGTCCAGGGAGATGGACTCTTGAGTGTCTTCAATGCCGTGCATGACCTCGCAGCGGTAAGCGCCTGCATCACTGGCCCTGAGCCTCTCTATGGTCAGAGACGCGTCGCCCTCCTCCTCAGAGTGGCTGGGAACCGATACCCTGCCTTTAAACTCCGGCCCCATCTTGAGGAACCCATTCTGGGTCACAATCACTGTGATTTCCTCATCGCCCACGAGTTTAGTCCACTTGATGCGGAGATGGTCCTGGTGGGCGCTGGAGGCCGTGGCTGCAGTGGAGGAGGTGCTGGAGCTGCCGGTTGGAGGAGGGAGGATGGAGAAATAGCAGGGCAGGACCACCTGCTCCGCCAGCGAGCCCCTCACCGGAGAGCTCCTCTCCACCCTCATCCTACGAGCGGAGTCTGCAAACAAGAAGCAGATGGAGGAGAGGAACGTCTGAGTATCATCTGCTGGAAGCTTTGAAACAACACTCAAATATTCTGCTTCCATTGAGACTGAATATTTTAACCATACTGCATAATTACGATATTAAAAGAAACATAAGAGTTTCATAAACCAAAAACATTGCAGTTCATCTTTCATACAGTATTAGTCACTTATAGCAGACCAGGGCTATTATCATTAACTAAAATGATATATATATATATATATATATATATATATATAATTACTTGAAATTAAATAAGTATTAACTAAAAATAAAACTTTGAATATTTCTAACTAAACACAAATGAAAACTTTCATTTAGCCTAAATAAAGTAAGTTTAAGTACTAAAATAACTATAAACTAACCCTAAAACAGAATGAAAATGAATAAAAAAGTTACTAAAATGTTAACTAAAATTAAAAATGTCTTAATATTTTGATATTCAAATTATAATTCAAAACGTTAACAAAAACCAATAGTACATTATTTATGTATACATTTAATCAGTTGTTGATTCTTTGACAAATTGTTGGCATATTTGTTCCTCTGCTTTGGATAAAAGCATTAAATGCATAAATGTAAACAATATTAATATGTTTCATATCATAGACAATGCTGTGATGCCTAAATTCACTTTTATCATATAAATGAAAAATAGTATCAAATTTTAATATCTGCTATTTAACTGCTATCGGCCATGAGTCATGACATACAAGTGATTATCGGTGATAATTTGATCGATATCGTCCATCAAATGAAAATGATAACTGGCTTATCAGCCAGAATATTAACATCACTATAGCGTTTACCTGTTTTAAAGGTTTGTACAGGCTAAATGAATGTAAAAGAAAGAAGTTTATCATTTTAATGAGAATAAAGAATAAAAAAACGCCTTAAAACACTCCTAAACTCACCATCTTTGGTTACAGCAGCGCTGCAGGCACAGACCAAGCAGAGGATGTGCTTAACGTCCAATAACATCTCAGTTCTGGAAAGAAAGAAAGAAAGAAAAGCTTTTCATTTGGTAAAAGCCAGTCATGAGTTTAGTTCGTTTTGCATTCGCAGCTACAGTTTACTCCTAAACGTGGGTTGGTTGTCAAACTGCTGGTGTTTAATGTCCGTTTATGTCTTTGTTCCAGATCCAACTGGGTCTTTAGACACCCACTGTCTGTTTGCTTTCCTGTCTGCCTTTATCAATGCAATATATGGCTTTGCCATCAGATACAGAACGTGTTTATGAAAGCGTCATTCATAATTAGCGGTTAAAAAGGATGTATATGTTCCATCTTAATATACCGGACAGTCCTACTTTACTCATTCCTCGGAAACACAAAGATCATTTTGTGACAGCTGTGGTGACAGTCACACACGCCCTATATAGTACACACTATCAAACACTAGAGAGCGATATATAAAGCACCTTCACGCAACAATTAACATCACCGTGAAAATCGCCAGCACGCGCTAATTAACACAGATTATTCATCAAACGAAAAGCTTGTCTGAAATGAACCTCTCAGTGATCAGCATTAAAGCAGAGCTGGTGTTTCAGTGATAGTGATGAGAGAATGATCAGTGGATCTCCACTGAGAAGATGCCAAACGCAAACAAAGCTTCAGACAAGCTCTGACAACACAATCAAATGAGAAACAAAGGGATGCACTGAGATAAATCTGCTCAGAGCAGAACATGGTCAAATTAAGATGCAATGGACATTAACCGCAGCAAATGACTTCTTAATGTGAAATAATAGTAATATTCATCACTTATCAATTAGGACATAATTGTTTTATAGAATAGAATAGAACTTACTTTTTCCTGTAGGCAGTCTTGGCTATTCCTGATTCTCCAAATGCAATCCTTCACAAAAAAAAAGTGCAATTATCTCTGGTGCTCCAATAGTGAGCCTCAGACTTCAGTGCTCTTTCTTTCCCTGGTGCCCACGAAAAGACTGGAGACATGAGCCGGCAGCAAGTTCAAATTCCATGTCCACCCATGATTTCGTCAGTTTCCAGAGGAGGGGCAGAAAGTGCCCACCCAAAATGAATCTGATCCATCCTGCTGAAGAGGAACGGGGATGTTCTGCGCTCTTCCAGTTGGTGCAAACTGGACCTTGAATCACTGATCAGCTAGCTTGATCATGTAGGTTGGGTTATAAGTAATTAAAAACAAATGAGTTAGTTGCGTCTCTTACTAAATTTATTCTGAATGCATTGCGCACAAACTTGAAAAATCCAATTCCGCGCAAAAAATCCAATTCAGTGTCGAACTGCACGTACCTGTGAGAGCTAAAATCAGTGACAGGCTTCGATTCAACTTTGGAAATGAAATGAGTCTTCATTTTACAGATTATATGCACTGAACATTCGCAGTCCTGATCATCAAGCAGCTCTCTGTATTACGCGGAGTCGTGCGTAAAAGCGCATCTGTATCTCACTGCGCGGTCTGACAGAGCACTGATAATCTGACAGAGAAGGTGCTGATGGAGATACTGGGTTATTAAGGGGTGTGAAAGTGACCAAATTACTCTTGTGAACTGCCCAACTCCACTTATAAGAGCTTGCCTGAGCTTTCCACACGGGGGAGAGACGGCACCGTTACCTCCTCTAGAAAAAACCTGCACCATTGATTCGATTCAGCTATTGCCATGTGTGAGATTACAAATCAAAATTAAGGTATAAGGCTGAAATTCATACCTTGCTGTTGAAAAGTTTAAGGTGGGTAAGACTTTTTAATGTGTTCATCAATGCAGCTTTTGTTGGATCAAAAATACATGAATATTTAGAAATTTTACTACAATTTCAAATAATGTTTTCTATTTGAATATATTTTAAAATGAAATGGATTCCTGAATTTTCAGCATCATTACTCCAGTCTTCACACGATCCTTCAGAAATCATAATAATATGCTGATTTGCAGCTCTAGAAACATTTGATTATTATCAATGTTGCAAAGAGATGTGCTGATTAATATTTTTGTGATTATTGAGGATTCTCTGATGCAAAGAACAGCATTTATTTGAAATGCAAATCTTTTGTAAACATCTTTTCTCTGACTTTTGATCAGTTTAAATTCGTCCTAAATTCAATCCTTGCTGAATAAAAGCATTTATTTCAAAACAATATATTATATTATACAATATATGCAATTTTACCTAGAAAACATTTTTTTTCCACCATGTGTGTGGTTATGTTTAACATTGAATGTTGTTAATCAAATTTGAACATTTTTTTATTACAGTTTCCTATGACAAATCCTTTTTTTTAGTACAAATACATTGTTTCTCAATAATATGAGCTCATAAAGATTCCACATATAATAATAGGTTTTGAGAGAGAGTTCAAAGAGCTCACTCACCTCAGTCTCTATGATATTCTCAAAACCCATCATAGACTGGTTTGCTGGTCTAGCCAGCTGGAAAAAGCCCAGTCCTCACTAAAACCAGCAGGCCAGCCCGAGGAGTCTGTGAGACTGCTTCAAGATGCGTTTTTTTTTTTCTTTCTTTCTTTTTTTCCCAGCAAAGACATCCATAACAAAAATGGTGAACAATAAAAAAAAAATATGCAAAAACAGTTTGGGATTAAAATGCATTTTGAAATATCACTACTTGGGGAATGAGAAAATCACATCTTTATTCACATTTAGTATATTTATTCACACCTTACAAAGTTAAATTTGTAATAATTCATAATTTTGCTCCACTTGCCATTAAAAAGTAGTGCTCTTTCTTAAACTTTTATTGTTTAGCCAATTCATCTTTACTATAAAAATACTTTTAAAACATACAATTTTATTACTCCTACAGTTTAAAAACAGTACAAAAGTCATGCTTATCACAAACGGTGCTCATTAGGCCCCAAAGAGGGTCATATATCATCGAACAGGTCGTCCGGATCAAGGTTCGCAGCAGCGCTTGCTGGTTTCGGTTTGACGTTTGACGTTTTGCTCGTCTCGGCTTTGGCCTCTTCGGTCGGCTTCTCTCTAAAATTACAAAGTGAAGGAACAACCGTCAGCAGAAGGTGAAGGTTAAATACATAGCAGGAGCTAGTATAAGTCATGATACTGGAGTAAAGTCTGACTGCTGCCTGATTACAGCGACCCAGTCAAACCCCATCCCACCACAGGCTCCTTGAAACGGGGTCAAGTCTAAACGCTGCACAGTTCACCCTGCTTCTGTCAAAAAAAGCTCCTTTATAATCAGGCACATGCCATATGTTTTCAGCGTCACACATTTACTGCATGCTAATAAAAGGTCACTTTCAAGGTGAATCTGACTCTGATGTACATCCTGCTGAAAATATGTGACATAAATGCCCTGAAGTCAGAACTAAGTTAGGCTGATGATATGAAGACAAAATGACTTTGGTTACTACATTGTGACAAAGTTAGCAAGTCAGAAACGCTTCCTCAGCATTAAAACAAGAAAAGAAAGGTTAAACTGCAGTAATTCCCACAGGATCCTGTCTATAAGGGCTACAGAGAGCGTTAGAAGAAATCAGGTCACAAGGAAAATAAATGAGATTTATGGTCCCGTAAGCCTGTTAATTTCAGGATGTGCCAGGGATCATGTAGCCTTTTAAGAAAAGCTTGTCCGGTGGTGTACCAGAAAACACATGGACAACACGGCTGGAATGAAACACACATTAGATAAAGTTAGTTGAATTATATCTAATTAAACTGTCTAGATAAAGGTAAACTTCAAAATAAAGTTGCTTTAAGCAAAGAACCATATTTTGATGTAAGTGGTTCTTGAGTTGAGCTCAATGACTCTCTGGTGATCTTTTTCACATTACAGGTTTGTCAGATCAATACTGCACAATCTGTAAAACATTCAGAAAGAACCAACAATCCAGGTCAGTTTTAGAGGAAAGGCTTGAATTGGTTTGTGGTGATAAATGATTTCATGAGGAAACATAGCTCACATGGAAAAGTTTGACTAATACAGGTCTGGATGGTGACTGCATCTGAACTGAGAGCGTCACACCCAAAATACAACAACTTAATTATATATATTTATATTTTCTGTTATATATATATATATATATATATATGTGTGTGTGTGACCCTGGACCACAAAACCAGTTTTAAGTGTCAATTTTTCAAAATTGAGATTTCTACATCATCTGAAAGCTGAATAAATAATCTTTCCATTGATGTACGGTTTGTTAGGATGGGACAATATTTGGCTGAGATACAACTATTTGAAAATCTGGAATCTGAGGGTGCAAAAAAATCTAAATATTGAGAAAATCACCTTTAAAATTGTCCAAATGAAGTTCTTAGCAATGCATGTTACTAATCAAAATTAAGTTTTGATATATTTATGGTAAGAAATTTACAAAATATCTTCATGGAACATGATCTTTACTTAATATCCTAATGATTTTTGGCATAAAAGAAAAATGGATCATTTTGACTCATACAATGTATTTTTGGCTATTGCTACAAATATACCCCAGTGACTTCAGACTGGTTTTGTGCTCCAGGGTCACATATTAGCATTAAGAGCCAGGGGGTGAAAACTTTTAGAATTTGAAGATCCAGGTAAATTGTACTTAATTTGTCTTCCGGGAAACATGCAAGTATCTTCTGTTGCTTCTGAAGGGCAGTACTAAATGGAAAAAAAAAATATATATTTCTACAAAATAAGAAAAATTTGGACATATTCATCCTGTTCAAAAGTTTTCACCCCCTGGCTCTTAATGCATCATGTTTATCAATCATCCTACTACTTGTTTCACTTCTGTTTCAGTTTTTATAACCATTTCTTACTATGTGTTAGTAAGTTGTTGTTGCTGTTTTTAAAGCAAGTATGTTTGGCTCAGTGTTGATGTCTGTATTGGTTGTTTATTAAGTTTTGTTTTATTTAATTTGAGTTATTTTAGTACTTCATACTAGGCTACATGGAAATGAAATAATATATATACTGAATTTATTTTTATATGTATGTATATGTATATGTGTGTGGCTGTACATACACATCGTTGTTTTTTTTTTGGTGTTTGGCTTAGTGTTATGTTAGAAGCATTATTATACTCATACCATTTGTTGTTTTAATATTTTAAATTGTTATAGCGTTACTTTGTTTTCATTTAAATGTTTAATTTTTGAAATGTATGCATTTGTCATTTTTATTTAATTTATTTATTTTTAAATGTGTGTGTTTATATAGTATTTACAGAGTTTTGACTTTTAGTTTGTTACTTTTTCTTATTTGTAAGTCGCTTTGGATAAAAGCGTCTGCTAAATGACTAAAAGTAAAAAGTAAAGTAAAAGTTTCCTTCTGGAGCATCAGTGAACGTTTGAACCTTTTTTAACAGTTGTCTTTAAGTCCCTCAATTGTCCTCAGTGTGAAAAGATGGATCTCAAAAGCTGGAAAGGGTTCAAATATGCAAAAGATGCTGGAAAACTGAAGAATCTGCAAGACATGGAGGATTTTTCTGAAGAACAGTGCTCAGTTTAACTGTTCAGAACAAACAAGGGACTCATGAACAACCATCACAAAACAAAAAACAGTCGTAGATCATCCAGGTAACCACACACAGTATTAAGAACCAAGGGTTCCAAAACTTTTGAATGGGGTTATTTTAATAATTTCAGCTATTTTTTTGTCTTGTGGACTAAATGTAAACATCTTTTATGTAAAATATCTTACTCAGGACAGTACTAAATAAAAAATAACATGCATTTTGTATGATCTCTCTTATTTTGTTAAAATTATTCACATTTTCACAGATTCTGCAAGGGGTTCACAAACTTTCAAGCAGCACTGAATATATATATATATATATATATATATACACACACACACACACACACACACTTCTATATAAATAATGAATCAAATAAATAAATAGATTTATTTTAAGGATAAATTCTAAGAAAAAGAATGAGTAAAAAGAATAAGAACTGAATGCATTAAATAATGCACCAGGAATCATATTCAGAGTTTTCCGATTTTGTTTCAAGCAGACTAATATTTGTGGGCTTTAATAAGCCTCACTGTGGGGGAAATGGAGTTCATTAAAAGTTAACAGCGTCCACGTAAAGCATTCACACTCTTAAAGAGCCTGTCTCTGGAAACAAACTCTTCCTTATTAGAAACAGGTTTGCTTCCAGCAGTGTCCCCTCATAATGCAGCTACAGGACTCAGGTGAATAAGACCTGATCATGCTGAGGAGATTCCAGAAACCCTTTAAGATCTTGGTGAAAAAGTAAGAGCTGCCCCATAAAATACCACCATAATAACAATTAGGAAAAATAAAAATGAACTACTCAACTGCAATTAGCCTTATTTGCTCAACGGGAAATTTAGTGAAATGTTACTGCCACATACAGAGGAGTCAAAAAGTCTAAACCACATGGAAAATATAAGATTTTCTTTGTGTAAATGTACAAAAAATGACAATAATATGATAAAACAATCAAGAAACATTTCAGATTGTGATCTATTTCAATATTACTAATCATAAATGCAAGCATTTTGGCTGGAAGAATCAGACTTTTGGGCCCCAATGTACAAGCAACAAGGCCTTAAATTGTAAAACAGATTGTGTTTCCAGGTTCATCGCATCCGAGGGCTCAACCTGCCACAAGTGCAGTTCAGGATTCAAATACCTGCTTCTGAGACGTGCAATTAAAAAGCTGTCTGGCAAAAAGGAAGCAAGTGTTAGGTGAGGTACACTGGGACTGAAGAAACAGAACAGAGCGGAAGTCTTTAAAAACACTTCAGAAACAGATGCCACATTCTGTTGCTTCAACTAAATCCATTTATTAGCATAATCATCGGTGTCTATGAAAAAGCACGCTTTACCGAGAATGAATCGCAGGCTGGTTGATGTTAGAGTTTTGTTCCTTTTGTTCGTGTGAATGATTAAGCAATCAACCCGAGTTAGCTAGTTAAAGGAATAGTTTGCCCAAAAATGAAAATTTGTTGAAAATATACTCACCCTCGGGCTGTACAAGATGAGTTTGTTTCTTCATCAGAACAGATTTACAGAAGTTTAGCATTACATCACTTGCTCACCAATGGATCCAAATGGGTGCCGTCAGAATGAGAGTCCAAACAGCTGATAAAAACATCACTGTAATTCACAAATAATCCACATCATTCCATTCCAGTCCATCAATTATTGACTTGTAAGGTGAAAATGTGTGTGTTTGTAAGAAACAAATCCATCATTAAGATGTTTTTAACTTCAAACCATTGCTTCCAGCCAAAATATGAGTCCATGATGCATAATAACACTTCCTCAAGTGAAAAAGTCCATGCCCTGTTGTGCTCTCACATCAAAACATATTCGTTCAGAACTGTTTTTGCTGTTTTAAATGTTGATTGATTTGTGCATATTTCTCTCCTGATTCAGACTAGATCACTTTTTCACTGGCGAAAGCAATATTATGAGTAGAAGACTCATATTTTATGTTTTGAAGTTAAAAACATCATAAAGATGGATTTGTTTCTTACAAATTTGTTTCTTCAGAAGATGTTAATTGATTGACTGGAGTGGTGTGAATTACTGTAATGTTTTAATCAGATGTTTGGACTCTCATTCTGACGGCACCCATTCGGATCCATTGGTGAGTAAGTGATGTAATGCAAAATTTCTCCAAATCTGTTCTGAAGAAGAAACAAACTCATCTACATCTTGGATGGCCTGAGTGTAAATACATTTTCAGCAAATTTTCATTTCTGGACGAACTATTCGTTTAAAGTATGAAACAGCTCCTGTTTGCAAACAGATCATGATTCTTCTGTAGAAATACAAAGAACCAAGTAAGAAAAGTTTGTATTTGGTCTTTTCTTGCACTAACAGAGACCAAAGAGCCTTTATATGGTGTGATGGTACCAAATAAACCCTGAGAGGCCTTAAGATTTGGATCTTTTTTTAATGTGTAAACACCAACATGGAATCAGCTGATTCACTCATTCTCATTTGACTCTCAAAAACCACATTTATTGAACTAAGTAACTCGAGCATCAGAAATGCGTCTTTGGTGCGTTCAGCAAGCCTTTAAAACACAAACTCAAAGTGAAACAATGCTTAGTCAGCACAATCGGAGTGTAAACAGTGTATCTGCATTTCTGCACATGTAAATATCGCGGTTCGATCAAGGGTTTCCCTGTGCGGATGCATCTGGAAGTCATTTGGACGCAACTAAACTCCCTTGTAAGGACAGCCTCGAGACAGAAAGAGTGACTTTTCTACTTCACTCTGAGAGGAAATCCATAGATATGAGCAGGGATAACAGATGACCACAAATGTAGACGCTGCCGCCTCGTAAGCCGCTATATTTGCTGTCATGATTCACTGGGAACAGGGCGGGAATTGTCTGCGGGTTGGGAAAAAAGGTCTTATGTTTCTTTTAAATTATTACGGACATGACGAGAAGTTCTGGAACTGGTTAAGAAAATGCAAAGTAGCCCAAAAAGGGGGAGAGATGTTACGTTACGGTACAGCACGGAGCCAAATATCAGACTACAGCCATATTGTGACATAAGAAACTGATGTAGGTAAATGTAGGTTCACATATCATAAAGTAAACCAATGGATGATTTTATGAGAACGATGCAAACAGATTGTAATACACTAAACAAGTCAAACTCGACTCAAACTCAACTTGCATCGAGCTGCCATATTTCAATCAACAAATCAGAACACATCCTGCATAACAAAAAATAAGTGAATTTGAAAAAATAAATAAACAACCAACAATGAAAAGTTGTCGTTACATTACTTTACCAAGGCTAATTATTTCTTAAGAGAAGCATAACAAGGGTAAACTCTCAAAAACTGACAGAGCAATAAAAAAATAATTATTTTGCAAAAATAAAATGACTATTCTTAAGAGCACTAAAGATTTTGCATTCTGACATTATTTTTAAGAACCATGAATTACCACACCATTTGTCAGTAACATATTGTAATAAAATTAAAAAAAAATCAATTAAATTATTCAATTACTTGTATACATACATATGCATATTAATGAAAAACAGCTGTTTATACAATTACAACTATGTTTTATATATTATAATAAATAAAATTATATAAAGTATTAATTCTACACATACAAAATATATAATAACAAAATAATTACATTATGATCTAAATTTCTATTGACAATTAAATGCATTACCACATCACTTATCCACAGCGTACTGTAAACGCACAGAAATGAATTTAACAAAAATATATTTGTTTAAAATGCCAAATTATTTAAATTGAAAGTATGCACCATTGCAGTACTTTTTTGTATTGCATTTGGGGCGAAATGTACTTATCATGGAAATGATGTCACAATGCAAAAAAAGAAAAGAAAAAATATTAATATGCAAATTTTTTTTTTTTTTCCCCCCCTTTGATGTGAGGTAAAACTGGAGCCGGATCTTTCTTTGGGAGACTCACGAAGACAGCAAACACACATGCTGAGGTCTGGATTAATGCAGTGTAACTGGCCTGATTGTTGTCTGTAGTGGTGCTCTGCCAGATCCATCTCTAGGCAGGTGCTGGGAGACTGCAGAACAGCACAGTTTCAGCCAGGGGCCAAATGAATCCACGTCTTTCTTTCTCTCGCTCTCTCTCCCTTCCTTCATCTCTCTCTTTCTGTCTTTCTTCTTCTTCTTCTAAAAAATAACTATTTAACTTCTGACGCGCCTCTGAATCTTCTAATAGAGTTTTGACTTCCTTCTCCTTGACCTGGAAGGAGACACTTTACAGTCAATTTACTTCGCAGTCTCAATGATTTACAAATCTCTCTTCTTTTTTTTTTGTCTGTGCAATCTATAATCACAACAATCTAACTTTCTCTTTCTCAGAAATGACTTTTCACAACATCACAAAACCTTCTCGCTTTCCAAGCCCTCCCTTCAATCATCTGCCTCCATGCTCCAATCAATTTACAACAGTCCTGCCCCACATTGACTTAAAAAATGCATTGCACAAAGATTTTCAGATTCATCTGAATAAAAAAAGCACCCCAAACGAACTAAAGATGCGATTACGCTCCCCTGATCCGAACATGTGTCGAGAGTTGAGGACGTGCACCACAAGCGGTCCTGTAGCTGAATAAACAAATGATGTCTGCTTGGTGATTCTTTTCAGCCTTTAGAGGAGAAATGCTTTTAAAAATGGGCTTTATTAGAGCAGATGTCATGGCACAGAGTCTCACCATCTGTAGACAGCAGTGATTGTGCGGTTGTTTGTGAGAAAAAGAAAAAGAAAAAAACGGTGGCACTAATACTTGTCTCTATCCAATGACTGTATTTTGCCTGTTGGGAAGCCGCTACTGGCAAATTTCTTGATACCCATACAGGGCCTTTAAACGGATAATAAAAGGCCATTTGCTTTTTGATTACTCTAGAGATGTTGGCAGAGCGATAGAGACATTGGCATGGAAGGTGCTAGTGGTCTGAACAATGACTGTTTTCTTAATGTTCACTCATTAGTGAACTTACTTTGATGTAGCTGAAGTCTGGGGTCAGTAAGATTTATTTTTGTTAAAGAAATGAATACTTTTATTCAGTAAGGATGCATTACATTGTTCAAAAGTGACAGTAAAGACATTTATAATGTTACAAATCTATTTCAAATAAATGCTGGTCTTTTCAACTTTCTATTCAGTAAAAAAAAAATCCTGAAAAAATGACAAATCACTGTTTTCATAAAAATATAATGCATGACACTCAAGACTGGAGTAATGATGCTGAAAATTCAGCTTTGCATCGCAGAAATAAATTACATTTGAAAATAAACTGAAATAGAAAACAGTTACTTTGAATTGTCAAAAATATTTCACAATATTACTGATTTTATTGTGTTTTTGATGAAATAAATGCAGCCTTGGTGAGCTTGACATTAGTATTAACTTAAACCTGTATGAAAGTTGACAGTCTAGCTCAAAAAAGGGGAAAAAGCACCATAAAAATAATTTGTGCAGTCGCATAAAGTAATATTTTGTGTTGTAAGTTTTGTGAAGCAATGCAAAAATGTATTAAATTAAACAAAAAGTACTGTTTTTCCATTTTCCATTTATTTATGGCAAATAAATAAATGGAAAATGAAAAACAGTACTTTTTGTTTAATTTAATACATTTTTTTTGGAGCTTGACAGTCTCATTCCCTATCCTTTTCATTTTTTGGAAACCAGCATTAAGATTCTTCAAAACATCTGTTTTTGCATGAAGAGAGAAAGTCATACAGCTTAGGAATCACATGACAGCGAGTACAAGACGACAGAATTTTTGGTTGAACTGTTCCTTTAACTCCGTCTGCCACATAAAACAAAACTCATTCATGATACACCGCCACTAATTTGTGTCACGTTTTACAAGAGCGTTCCAGCTCTCTCTGAGGCACAAAATTGTGCGTAATTAGCCAAGGCATTCAAAGCCACGCAGCTGTTAAAAACCTCATTCCAGGAACAGAATGAGAATCCTCCAGCTGGATTTCTCCACTCGTCTGATACGAAGTGGTGTATGTGATATTATTCTCTAAAGAAGTTACAGCCAGATCTCTATGCCATGGCAGTCTATTAAAGTTTGGAAAGTCTTACCACGGTGACAGACCCTGCAGAACGAGAGAAGTCGTCCAATACAAACTCTCAGTCTCCCTCAACACCTGACACGCAAACACACGCACAAACCATCTGGCGTAGAGGCACCATTCTGTCATAGACCACCACGGCCTCGGCCCACCGGGGCCTGCGAACGTCACTGCTTTGAGTATCTGCTGACATGGGACGCAGCCGCTGACACTGGGAGGCTAGAAACACTTTTAAACAGAATCAGTTTAAACATTTACTCTGCCTGCAGAGTCACACAAACACTCTTGTTTTTACCAAGTTTTAAAAAACCCTCATTAAACATTAATCTCTGCATAGCCCAGCATAACGTCAATACAATATGAAGCCAAAGCGTCTTTCTTAAATGTCTGCCAACTCGAGAAACTTTCATATAATTTATGTCTGCCAACCTAAAAAACATGGGCTCTGTTCCAAATGCTAGTGAGCTGCCTTTCTACCTACTGTCTACTTTGACAGCGGCCTTCTAAGGCAACATCCAAACTTAACTGATTTAAAAGGTGTAACAAGTCGGTTAACCAATCAATCGAGTCACAGATACCACACTCCACATGTAAAGTGTGTAAGACATTTATATAGTGCTTGTAGTTGATTACAGTAGTCTAGACATTGGCATGTTGTTAAGCTAACAACTCAGTACTAAAATAAGCACAAAAAATCCATTACATACACAAACACTGGGCAAAATTATTTGTGTTTCATCAGCTATTTATTAGATAGATAGATAGATAGATAGATAGATAGATAGATAGATAGATAGATAGATAGATAGCCAGACAGCCAGATAGACAGATATATAGATAGATAGATAGCCAGATAGACAGACAGACAGACAGACAGAGACAGACAGATAGACAGACAGATAGATACACAGATAGATAGATATATAGATAGATAGACAGACAGACAGACAGACAGACAGACATAATAGTGGGCGACTTCAATGTGCATGTCTGTTGTTCATCAAATCCTCTGGCTAAAGACTTTTTAGATGTGATCGACTCTTTTAACTTTGTTCAACATGTGCAAGGTCCAACTCATGAAAAAGGCCACACCCTGGACTTAATATTATCTCTGGGCCTTTCTGTTGGGGATATTGAAACTCAGAATTCAGTTTTTTCAGA